>MU226048.1:975367-987957 GCA_018584345.1 Thuja plicata
TAATTTAATATTAAATATTAATTTTCATATGATTAATAATAATATAACATATATATTATATTATTATTAATCAACATATATTATATGTATTCTAATGATCATACGACTAAAGATACAAACATTAACAGTTCCAAAACTTCTTGGGGCTATTTTTCCTGAGATTGATAAGCTCAAGCCTTCTCCAACTCACATATTGTTCCTTCTTTTGTCTTAGTAACTTGTTATACTCCTTGATTTTCTCATTGTCCTTTTGTCCTCTCATATTACTTTTTACCCTCTTGCACTCATCATCGAACCATAGATTGGCTGGAAATGTGTTCTTATTGCCTTTTTTGGGTTTTGATCTTTTAAAAACCTTGAGTGCCTTGTTGATAATAGAGATGAGGTTATCTTTGTCCACATGGTGTTGTTTGGTAGCATTAGAGTTCTTTTGCTGAATGTTAGATATCTTACTAAGGGAGTCTCTGAAAATTTTCTGATTATCATGTGTCATTAGGATCTTGCCAATTGGAGGACCGTTTCTTTCCTTGTGTATATGCTATCCATTTCCCTGCTCTTTTATATGTGTTTCTAGTTTGAGATAAATCAGGTTGTGGTCTGAGTTTAGACTGATTGGGCATTCTCCTATCTCAAACTCAAAAATATTTGAGGTGTAATTTTGGGAGAAGATGACGTAGTCTACTACACTTTGTCCGTTGTAGGTTTTACAGGTGATGTGCCCAGAGTTGGGCCATTTTTTTTCCCCATTGCATATGACCATGTTGTGAAGGCAGAAAATACCCAGTAATTCTGCCCCAAAATGGTTGACCTTGCCTTTGTCGTCCTCCCAGGATCTCTCCCAAAATAGGCCCCCTCTTCCTCTAGCCATATCAGATCATTGTTTTTCGCGTTCCCTATTTCAAGATTGAGAGTCTGATTTTTTGTTGTTCTGGCATTAAAATCCCCTATGAGCAGAATTTCCCCTAAAGCGTTGAACGCAGATATGTCCTTATTGAGCGAGGCAAACAGATCTTCATGGTCAAGGTGTCTCTTCTTATAGAAGGTTGATCCTTTAGGAGAAAAGTAGCATGTTGCCACCTGAATAGTAACCTGATTTTCTGTTATTTTTATCCAGATATATTGTTTATTTGCATCTTCTTTCTTTAATTTGACAAATCTACCCCAAGTTTCTTTAATCCAGATGGCTATACCTCCATGTCCTTTGCCATTTTTTGTCCTTTCATTCCATACTGAGATTTTCTTGTAACCCTCAAACTCTGGAACCTTGTAGCCGTCATGCTCATGTGTCTCTATGAGAAGGATAATATCTTTGCCTCCTGCTATGGGCCCTAACCCAGGTCCTCTCCTCCACAGGTAGCCCCTATAATTCAAGCTAACCATAGTTAAGACTTCCTGGGTGGGCCCAAGTTCCTATTTATTATGTGTTATTTTCTCATTAATATGGGCCTTTTCGTTTTTCAGCCACACCCATTTTCCACTTTCTCTTATTGTTTTAACTTTTTCCCATTCTTTCCTCCATTCTTCTTGTTAGGCTATGGTAAGGTCATCATCAAGGTAGATATGTGTTCCTTTGAGATATCTCCTATTTCTCATGATATTATTTTTGTCTTCTATATTCTTTAGCGTCACTCTTACATGTCTATCCGTGCATCCCTTTGTCCACTTTCTGATTCTTTGTGCTTGTATAACTGCCCCATTCCATTCTAGCTGGTCTTTAAGGAAGTCCTTTATTAGTTCTTTGGTGGTTTCTTGTTCTCCGTAGTCCCTCAACCCTTTGATGATGAGCTTGGCAGCCCTCTCACTTATTTCTTTTTCTTCCCTAACCTGACTCCCTATTTGCTTTCCAATGATTTCATTGGGTATATTTGCGTCCCCCGTTACTATGTTGGTCCAAGACGCGACTTCTTCAATTTGTTCTCTTATTTGATTTTCTTTTTGTTCCATTGCAGCCATGACGGACTGTATTTCTTTAATTTGCAGATTTTCATCCTTACCTCTGCCATTATCTCCTCCTATATCTCCTTCTGTAGTTTTTATCTTTCTTAGTTCTTTCCTCAATAAGGTCAGCTCATATTCCCCTTTTTCTAGGTTGAATTGTAACTTTTGAACTCTCTCTAAGAGTATTCACCTCTTTCATTAACTCCCAATTACTTTCGCTGACCTTTCTCATTTTCGTGTCTTCCATATGGCTCTTCTCTTCTAGTGCTAGTAGCCTTTCTCTTACAAGTACTAGGTCATTGATGTATAGATCTGGACACCAAGACATAGGCATTTTTGTGGGGCTGTAGATGTTTGACCTCTCATCTTCTGCTATTCTTGCTGACTGAGGTAGCCCTACTGCACTGTTATCATTTTCGATATGTTTCCTTTGCCTCATTTGGATGAACCTGTGATCTTAGTGACTAATTTTCTTATTACCGGCCTTGACTTGCCCTTCTTAGCATATCTGGTCTTTCTAGCATTCCTTCTTTTGATTATGCCCTTATATTGTTTCACGTGCACGTATATGTAGTTTCTGTTGGAGTAGTCCCAAGGGATAACTGAGGGGAGGGGGGGTGAATCAGTTATTAGCTAGTTTAATATTTTCTTCAACTAATTACAGAATAATATTAAGCATTAACACATTCAGATAACACAAGATAGAACACACCAATTTTGGTTACGGGGAAACCAAATAGGTAAAAACCCTGGTGGGAATTAGCACCCACAAAGAACTGTACTTGAGTATAATTATCCCTGTTAGGAGATCTTGCAACCTTGTTAGGAGTTGTTCTTTACAATGCAATAAGTATAGTAACCTGGTTAAGGGTCTGACCCTGTTAGGATTCTTTTACAAATAACCTTGTTAGGGGTGATGACTCACTATCCAAAAGCTCACTGCAAAAATGATGAAGGCTGCAACCTTCAGTAAAATAGATATGCACTATATCTGATAAATGAACTATTTGAGTAGACATGTTGTCTTGATCAGTTCTAGTGTGCTGTATACTTCCACTTCTTCTTCACATAGATCTTTTCTTGATGAATGAAATGTCTCTACTGTCCCACAACAACGGACATTTTGTTCTGTACTTTTTCTGTCTCTTTTCTTATCATTCACACTTAGCGTTCACCAAATAAACTAATATAAGTATCTTCCCAAAAGATGTGATCTTCGTCGACTTTAGGAGTCCCTTTAATACTTCTTTAGTCAGCCACATCAAACACACAACCTGATTAGAATCACGTAACCCAAACTGAATAGACGCGACACTTCATAAAGTCAGATCCACCAAATTAACTCCAACTTCACGATTCTGATAGAACATGTTTGGCACCTTTAGATAATTATCTTTAACTCATAACTAAACATGAATACAAACACACATATCCCAAAGATAGGTGCAACTCAAGAAATAATGTAATTACGTCGGCTCTTCACAGATAATCTTCAGTCACTGTACCTGTCATAACTGATTAACATAACTCAACTGAAACTTCATACTCAACATGAATGCACATAGCATCTAGAACATGTATACATCATGGAAGTAAACACACATAGCTCCAAAACATATGTACTGATAATTGCATATAGAACACCGCTATGCATTATATGTTGTCATCAATGACAAACATACAATCAATTATTTGCACAGAAGAAAATCTCCAACAATCACCCCCTTTGACATTGATGGCAACATATGATATCATCAACTCAAAGTGTCTTCCTTATTTTTACAATCTTCTCAATATCCTCATCAAAAGTTTCTCTTCACTGATGTTGCTCTTCTAATTGTATACTCCCCCAGATTATATGCTCCCCCTTATTAATACTCCCCCTTTGACATCAATGGTAAAGGGTGTTAAACACCATTAGGCACATGTACTACTCCAGAAGTAGAGTAGTCAACCATTCATCAGTCACCAAGGACTGATGTTCTTGCTGCAAATTATAATCAGACTCAAGAAAGGGAATTACTCCCAGCTTCTCCCTGAGATCCTCAAAAGTATCTTTTGATAATGGCTTTGTAAAAATATCTGCTGATTGTTCTTTAGTGCTCACATAATCCAACTTTACTTCTCTATCTACAAATTTTTCTCTTAGAAAGTGGTATTTGATCTCAATGTGTTTTTTCTTTGCGTGCATCATAGAGTTCTTTGACATGTTGATAGTACTAGTGTTGTCACAGTGAATAAAAATAGGATAATAAATTTGAATACCAAAGTCTTTAATCGTCTGTTTGATCCAAACCATTGTTGAGAAATTCAATACTGCTGCAACATACTCAGCTTATGTTGTTGATTAAGAGATACAATCCTGCTTTTTACTTGTCCAAGTGACCAATCTGTCTCTGATAAATACTACTCCTCTTGATGTACTCTTTCTGTCATCAACACAACCTGCCCAATCAGCATCAGTATACACATGAAGTTGTATATTCTCTAAGTTAGGATACCATAAACCATAGTCTATAGTTCCTTTTAAGTATCTGAATATTATTTTTATTTCCATTAGGTGATTTTGTTTAGGTTCAGCTGCAAATCTTCCAACAATGCCAACTGCATTAGAAATATCAGGTCTAGATTAAGTAAGATATATGAGTTTTCCAATCACAGACTTGTATAGAGTCTTGTCAACTGCTGTGGAATCATCATCTTTGGAAAGCTTTCTTCCTATTATCATGGGGGTGCTTATTAGTTTTCAATTTTCCATTTTGAAAGTCTTCAATATCTCCTTCACATACTTAGACTGATTTATGAATATGCCCTTGTCTTCTTATTTTACATTCAATCCAAGAAAATATTTGATAGGTCCAATCATGCTCATTTCAAACTCACTTTTCATTTCTTTGGCGAATTCTAAACTAAGTTTTTCATTACCTCCAAAGATAATGTCATCAATAAAAATAGCAACGATTAGTAATACTTCATCTATCTCTCTTATGAATAAATTATAGTCTGCTGCTCCTTTTTTGAATCCTATCTTTGTTAAGTAACCATCGAGTCTCTCATACCAAGCTCTTGGGGCCTGTTTAAGTCTATAAAGTGCTTTCTTTAGTCTGCATACCATGTCTAGTTTGTCTAAAAGTTTGAATCCTTTAGGCTGCTCTATGTAGACTTCTTCCTTCAAGTCACCATTCAGAAAAGCTAACTTGACATCCATTTGATATACTTTGAATTTCTTGAATGTTTCATAGGCCAAAAACAACTTGATATCTTTCAGTCTGCTCACAGGGGAAAATGTATCAGTGTAGTCTATTCCTTCTCTCTACGCATATCCTTTACATACTAATCTTGCTTTGTTCCTTACCACTGTGCCTTCTTCATTCATTTTGTTCCTGAATATCCACTTTGTTCCAATCATGTTCTTGTCATGAGGTCTAGGGACCAATTCCCATGTTTCATTCTTGATTATTTGATCTAATTCTTCTTGCATAGCACTTTTCCAATCTAAATCTGTGCACGCATCTTTAACACTTAAGGGTTCAATCTGAGAAAGTAAGCATACCTCTTCATCAGCGGTTGAACATTTTGCTCTGGATCTTGTCAAGACTTTAGCGCTCTGATCTCCAATGATGTCTTCCTTAGAGTGGTATTTGGATGTGTATTTTGAGTTCTTAGAAGTGACACTCTCATATGTAATCTGTGATTCTTCTTCACTTGGTTCAGGATTGTTGCATGAGACATCAATACAGTGAAACATTTCTTCAATAACTATGTCCTTATTTATGGGTCTGGGCTCATCTTCAATCATGGGAGCACATTCATAGTATCTTTCTTGAATCATAAACTTCTCATCAATCTTCACATGAGTACTTTCAATGATCTTCTTCAATCTTAAATTAAAACATCTATAGGCTTTTCTTTTAGTAGAGTAACCAAGAAAAATACCTTCATGACTTCTAGCATCAAATTTGCTAATACTATCATCTCTCTTGATGTAGCACTTGCTTCCAAAGATTATGAAGTATTTTACAGTAGGTACATTACCAAACCAAGGTTCATAAGGTGTCTTGTATGTGCTGGGCCTCAATTGTATTCTATTGATAGTATAGACTATTGTATTGACCACATCTCTCCAATAGGTATGGGAAACCTTTCCTTCAATCATGATAGTGCGCGCTTTGTCAAGTATTATTCTGTTCCTTCTTTATGCAATCCCATTCTTGTGAGGGGTTCTAGGTGCACTTAACTATCTTTTGATTCCATGTTCTTCACAGTAATCATAAAACTGGTCAGAGGTGAATTCTCCTCCTCTATCATATCTCAGACATTTTATCTTCAATCCAGATTCATTCTCAACCTTAGCTTTGAATATTTTGAACTTCTCAAAAGATTCATATTTATCTTTTAAGAACGCAACCCACATCATCCTTGAGAAATCATCAACGAATAAAATAAAATACCTTTCTCCGTAGTATGATCTTGTCTGAGTAGGTCCACATAGGTATGTATGTATCAGATCTAATTTGTTTTCAGCAGAGTCTTGTTTGCTCCTGAATGAAGTCCTCACATGCTTCCCCATTACACATTCCCTACACATAGTGTCAACTAGTCTTGCAATACTTGGAAGGTCTCTTACTGCCTTTACATTACTTATCTTGACTGTGTTGTCAAAATTGATATGACAAAGTCTCTTGTGCCATAGCCAACTGTCATCCACTTTTGCAAAAAAAAAACTTACTTCTAAATTGAGCTGAAAGACATTACCTTTGGTATTTGAGCTTGATGCAATCATGTCTCCTTCTTTATTGTTAATGATGCATTGGTTGTTTTTGAATTCCAACTGATATCCTTTATCAAGCATCTGTCCAACACTTAGTAAGTTATGATGTAAGTCATCAACATAAAGAACATCATATATCTTATTCTTTCCATCTAAGGTGATAGAACCTCTTCCTATGATAGGTTTGGGAGTTTTATTTCCAAATCTAACCTTTCCACCTTTGTACTTGTCCAAATGTACAAATCTATCTTTGTCTCCTATCATGTGGTGTGAACATCCGCTGTCAATGATCCAGTCAGTTCTGATGTCAACTTTTGAAACTAATGCTAACTCTTGTGCTTTTTCTTCATCTTCTTTGTCCATTTCTTCAAGCATCTTCTCAATGTCTTTAATGGAAAAAAATACAATTTCATCTTCTCTTGAATCATCATCAGTTACACCATCTTCAACATGATAACATTCCTTAGTGTACTTGGGCTTGTCATTTGATCTGAACTTCTTAACTCTTGTAAGACACTTGGATACAAAGTGACCAACTTTGTTGCATGAAAAACATTTGAATGGTAGCTTTCACTCATATTTCCCTTTACATTTCCTTTCTTTCTTGGAAATCATAGCAATGATTTCTTCTAGTTCTGTATCCACCTCTTCATTATTACTAGAGTTACTTATAGATTTATTGCTGTGGACTGAGGCTTTGAAAGTTGTCTCACTTTTAGGTTCTGTCTTCAATCTTGATATCTCAAATGCAGATATTTTGCTGATCAAAGTCTCCCTCTTGAAGTATTTTGAAAATTGCATAGTCTCATCTAAGATATTGATCTTTCTCTCATAGTCTGTTGTCAATGTGGTCATTATTTTGTCCATTATATCATCCTCTGAAATTTCTCCACCATTGTTCTTGATACCTGAAACTGCTTCATTAATTCTCTGATTATAGGCTCTGATGTTTTCTTCAGGTAGCATCTCTAAGTTTTTGTATCTTTTCTTCCATGTCTTTCTGCGTGCATTATTTGCTTGGATGTCTCCTTCAAACATATCTTCTAAGTATTTCCAAATAGAGTATGCTTTATCTGCCTTATTGATCTCAGAAAATTCACTGTTGGATAGGGCACTGATTAGGTATTATTTGGCAATTGCATTTTGAGTGAACACTTCCTTTTGTTTAATTGTAGAGTCTTCTTCTGCAAGGTCTTTCAAGGTGGGAACTTCAATTGCATGAGTGGCAATCTCATAGATCTTAAATCCAACGCACTGAAGATGTGTTATCATTTTTTTCTTCCAGTCAAGATAGTTTTCTCCATCAAATTTAGGACTCTCTTTCCTGAAGTATGCCATCTGATCTACCTTAAGCTGTTAGGCTTTCTCTCCAAGGAACTTGGATCTAATACCAATTTTTGGAGTAGTCCCAAGGGATAACTGAGAGGGGGGGTGAATCAGTTATTAGCTAGTTTAATCTTTTCTTCAATTAATTACAGAATAACATTAAGCATTAACACATTCAGATAACACAAGATAGAACACAACAATTTTGGTTACGAGGAAACCAAATAGGTAAAAACCCCGGTGGGAATTAGTGCCCACAAAGAACTGTACTTGAGTATAATTATCCTTATTAGGAGATCTTGCAACCCTGTTAGGAGTTTTAATTTACAATGTAATAAGTACAGTGACTTGGTTAAGGGTCTGACTCTATTAGGAGTCTTTTACAAATAACCCTGTTAGGGGTGAGGACTCACTGTCCAAAAGCTCACTGCTAAAATGATGAAGGCTGCAACCTTCAGTAAAATAGATATGCACTATATCTGATAACTGAACTGTTTGAGTAGACCCGATGTCTTGATCATTTCCAGTGTGTTGTATACTTCCACTTCTTCTTCACATAGATCTTTTCTTGATGAATGAAATTTCTCTACTGTCCCACAACAATGGACATTCTGTTATGTACCTTTTCTATCTCTTTTCTTATCATTCACACTTAGCGTTCACCAAATGAACTACTATAAGTATTTTCCCAAAAGATGTATCTTTGTCAACTTTAGGAGTCCCTTCAATACTTCTTTAGTCAGCCACATCAAGCACGCAACCTGATTAGAATCATGCAACCCAAACTGAATAGACATGATGCTTCACAAAGTTGACTCCACCAAATTAACTCCAACTTCACGATTCTGATAGAACATGTTTGGCACCTTTAGATAATTATCTTTAACTCATAACTAAACATGAATACAAACACGCATATCCCAAAGATAGGTGCAACTCAAGAAATAATGTAATTACGTCAGCTCTTCACAGATAATCTTCAGTCACTGTACCTATCATAATTGATTAACATAACTCAACTGAAACTTCATATCCAACTCAGCATGAATGCACATAGCATCTAGAACATGTATACATCATGGAAGTAAACACGCATAGCTCCAAAATATCTGTACTGATAATTGCATATAGAACACCGCTGTGTATTATATGTTGTCATCAATGACAAACATACAATCAATTATTTGCACAGAAGCAAATTTGCAACAGTTTCCTCCCATGGTAGTGCGTTGAGTTGGGGGAAACCCAGCAAACTCAGGGTTAAATTGTTTTTGATAGTTCCAGAGTTGATTGAGTTCCCAATTCCAGCAGAGGGGAATATTCTTGGAAGAATCAGAAACCCTCCTTGCTAGTTCAACCCTATGGCAGAGTCTTGCAGGAGGTTGTTCCCTTGGGCTAGCACCAAATTATTATCAGTCCTTGAACTGAGCAGTGTGTCTAGGACTGAATGTGATGCTTTTATCTCTGCTTGATCACCTGGTGTGATAAGCGTAAGTGCCTATTCAGCTGATTGAGAGGTATGCATTGTGCATATGGCTGGTTGTGGTGTCCTTGTCCCTTGTTGATCCCCTGATGTGATATGTTTGATGCCTTGTACCTCTGGTTGAGTAATGTGCAATGTAACTGTGACTGTTGTGATATCCTTGTCTCTGCCTAGTCCCCTGGTGTGATCTGCCTAAATGTTTGTTCTTCTAGTTGATGAATGTGTGGTGTACCTGTGGTTAGTTGTAATACTTTTGCCTCTGGTGGACCCTTTGGAATGAAATGTTTGGGAACTTGTTCTGTTGATTTAGATTCCACTATCGCTGCTTGACCACCTGGAGTGGTACTCTTTGAAACCTATTTTGTTGCCTGGGGATCCTTATAATCTATCTCGCCTTCTCCCTCTTTACCCTCCATACTCGGTAAAATAGGGTTTGATGTTTATTATTTACTGTTTAAATGGGTCTAGTTTTTGTTTTGAGAAGCACACGTAGAGTGCAGAAGTTTTATGTGGGTGTAGAATTTACAAATAAATATTTCAAAATAGGAAATGGGAAATATTAGATCAAACAGAGAATGTGTAAACAAAGGGATTTGAGAAACTCATGGGTCATACCTTGATGCTCTGGTGAACCCTAGAGCCTTGATTTGGTGTTGATTTTTATGTTATGTCTCTATCTCTGTCTCCTCACTAGAAAAAGAGGAATGTCTTTGTGTTTTTTTTAACTCCAGTGGTCGCATTCACGTGGGCAGGAACGCTAAAAATTAGAAATGCCTTTACCTTTAAAAAAATACAAATAGCCACATTCTCAAGAACAGGAACCCTAACGTTGTCCAGGGACTTGCCACGCTGCTTCAAACCTGCTAAGTTTGTGAAACCCTACGTCGCGACCACAAACGCTGCTTAAAGAATCAGTAAATGTTTAAGCCGTCGGTTGCGCCTGCTTGATGGCACCGGAGTTCAATCCAGAATAGTAAGAATTCAAACTTTAGTGAGGCGTTTCACGGTAAGCATGTGATGGTGATGTGTTTCGAGAGGTGGTGTTTTCCAATTTCATGGTTGTTTTCAATCTCATTTTGGATTTTCTTTTTCCCCTCCCCTCTTCTTGGTTATTGTGCCATGCATGGAATTTGTTCATCTAATTTGAATATCCAAAATATGTGAGGCATGGAAGTGGCAAGAACCAAAAAAAACTAGAAACATATATGTTCTACAAGATCTTTGTTCAAGTATGAAAGTGTGTTTATATATTCTATCTCATCTTTCAAATTATTTGTTTTCATCAATAAGATTGAGGCAAATTATATTTGTCTTACTAATTATCTACAATGTACTATAATAGAGAACATATGTCATAATCTACTTCTATAGTTTTATTGTTATTATTGAAGACAATACATAAATTTCAAATGCAAACTTTCTTTGCTCTCCTTAAAGACCACACACATTTCAAATGCCAATTTTTTTGTACAAAATGGCCGAGGGCATAATCTAGTATATTATATATTATACCTTCTTGTTCAATAGCCTATTGTACGGACCCTAAAACAACTCTACATTTACATTTAATATTTCAACTCTTTGCATATATAATTCTTACATAAAATAAATTTTTAAATATAGATTTTTTAAATTTTTGCTTTTCTTTAAAAAAAATGTTAAATATAAAAGCCAAAGTACAATTTCCAAACTCTTTACATAGGTCTACAAACATTTCATTGTAAAATTTACTAAATTTTCTATTATACTTCCAAACTCTTTTTTAAAGTTTAAACAAAAAGTTATTATATCAATATTATAAATATTATCAAAACACTTCCTTTGCATTTAAAAAATATTTCTTTTTAATTTAAAAAATGCTCAATTTTCTATTTCTCATTATTATTTTTCTAAGTTTGTTTCTTCAATTTTTTTATTATTTTTCTTAAATTAATTCTATATAAATAAATTTTAAAATATAAATAGAATTAATGCAAATTAATTTATAATTTCATATATGAAAAGAAACACATTAATAACTATATTATAAATTTAAAAAGGGAAAATAAAATATCAAATAATAAACAACAAATAAAATCTTTATGTTCATGAAGATGAAGCTTATGATTCTCTTTCTGATCCTTCCTTTGAAGACTCTCAGTTTGTTGATGAAGATGAAGCTCCGACTGAAATTCTGGTTGTTGGTCATGTTTCTAGTCAGATCCAGACATCTACTGCCCGTCTGATTCATACTTTTGTTGCAACCCTCAATGTTGCCCCGCTACTTCAGGTGCAGCCCCCGCTGGCCCTGTGGCCCTTACTGATCCTACTGCTTCTTCTCTAATTCTACTGCAAGCCTATGTTGATAATGCTCTATCTCTTCAACACTCTGGCCTTTGTGTTGATGGGTGTCCTAGTAGGGTCTCCTTTGTTGGTGATCCTAAGGATAGCATCGCCTGGATAGTCGTTTGATGCCGTAGGAAGAATTATTCTTCAAACGCTCGATCATCTGCTCATGTGGTGTGAGTCTGGCCTTTCCTTTGAAGGGCTTCTAGCCTTAGTGTTATGTTCTTTTTCTTTCTAAGTCAACACCTATTGTGTTGACCATGTATTTTTAATGGTATGTATGTTTGCTTGCAGACCTTGTTTTTGTAAGGGATAACCCCCTTGTTTTGGTTGCTTTAATTATAAAAAAATAAATAAAAACTTCTTTTCAAAAATAATATTAAAATAAATATACATTTTCACATATATCTATGTGCTTAAATGTTGTCACACTTCTATGAATCATTCCATCCAAGGTTGCTCAAGAATGAGGCCTCAAATATCGATCCATAGCTCTCTAGTCATGGATGTGTAAAAATGTAAAATGAAGACCCTCAGATTGACCTAGTTGTGTCTATTAAAATACACCATGAAACGAGAGATTCGAATGCATGAAAATGAAATCTAATCTAAATGATAAAAATGCATATTAGTCTATGAAAGGAAATATGAATGCAAATCTAATCTATGGAAATAAACACGATTCTAATCTATATGAGGAGCCATGAATGCAAGAATAAAGAAAACAAGAAGAGAGCTTGAGTGCTC
>MU226048.1:997588-1019937 GCA_018584345.1 Thuja plicata
CCTTAGGAAATATTGAAATAATTGAATTAATTACAATTTGATCAAGGAAATTGATTTGAATTGAAAATGTTGCAAAGCATTGATTCAGAAAATTGATAAAATGATAAAATAATAAATGGGGCCCAAATTCTAGGTGGCCATTTTAGGGTGCATACAATATCAAATGTTCTTTATATAGATTTCTTAAAGATATATATGCTACCTATAATTCATTTGTATTGAAAATAAATAATTTTTTCTTTAAAATTATATGAATTTAGGGAATAAAGACTTGTTAACATTGTAATTAGATAGTTTAGATATTTATATAATTGAGTGGAATTATTAACACAAGTAAATAATAAATTAACCAAAAGGTTGGGGATTTATTTACCTCTTTTGATAGTAGATGTGACAAAATCATATTGTAGGATGCATTCTAAGACACATTCTAAGACATCTTGATTTTAAAACTCAAAATTGAATTATGACTTCTAAAGAAAATAATTCTCTAGATCCTACTCTACAATTGAATACGACCACACCCAAGATTCTATGTTTCTCTTTCATGATTACATCCTAGCTATCACATTCTTTAACGTCAAAAAACATTTGCTACACTCAGAGCCATATACCCCTCAAGCATCGGTGTACATGGGAAATAATCTAGAGCTTAATAACAAATCCTCATAGCCAACAATTGGATAATGTGTTGCAACATGAATATAGGAGAAAACACATAGAAACAATGCAATTGCTAGGTAAAGTGCATAAAGTTAAATTCAAATATTTGAGGAACATACCTAACTACTTGAAAAAAATTATATTACCATCTCCTCAGATAAAATTTTCCTATTGTAAACTATATGCGCATCTACTTATTTGTTCAATCTATTATCAAAGTAGGAGGTGGTACATTTGTGAGCAATAGGAGTTTATTTACACAATATTTATGCAAAACCATGTAATAATAATATAATATTATATTTATATTATTATTAAACTAGCACTTGCACCAAAAGGTGCAATGGTTAAGTCGATAGTAAAATATACGTTAAATAACATATGGAAGATGCAAGTTAAAGGACGTGAGAAATGAATTTAATAATGATAATAAGTTAGTATGTCATAATAGACGTAAATCAACTGTTGAATATCAATTTTTGTTACACGCAATGCAAGTAAGGTGGCCATTGAGATTTTTTTTATATAGATATTTGTTTACCTATTTTTCATTTCTCAATATCACCTTCTAAGTAATCAATTTCCACGTTGCAGAAGACTAACACCCCTATTTGTAATTCAATCACAATGAGAAAGTTCAAGCCTTTTCAATGTTTTGGTTGTTGCCTCTGAAGTGAATGACGTCAATCCCATGTCAGTGACCAATTTCCATCCATTTAATAAATGAACTTTGAAGCATTCATTGGCCCCAATTGCTTCTAATGCTTGATTTGTTATCCTATTACAAAATCCCAAGTCTAAATGCATTATATTAGGGCATGATTTCATGAGAGATGTGACACCCACATTACCTAAGCTATTTCTCCTTTTCAAGGACATTTTTTCAATTCCTTACAACCATTAGCTATTGAAAAAATCCCTACATCAGCAGATGTGTAATGTACCACCATTATAAATTGTAGTTTTAACTTTTCAATATATGAAAATTCAAGTTGAAGTTTTGCAGAGCAAGGCAAGTTTTTTAAATTAATTCCAAATCAAAATCACAACTTCTCCCTTTTATTGAAGAGTAAGAACATTTTTGTACCTAGGAAGAAAGGAATTCAAGATCTGAGAGTCCAATATTTTTGAGGGATTCCTTAGTAGAGGCTTCAAGTCCTCTCCATTGAATGCAAACCTTGGCACGAGATTTCCTATCAATCCTTTCAATTACCCCTTTCAGTATTAACCCCATCTCATCATTACTTAGATTCTCCATCTAGCTTGAAAAATAATGGATTGCAAACCCAAATTTATCTCTCTTACGCAATGAAATGTAACCAAAATTGTAAACAATTCATAGAGGAAAACAAAGACTGATTTCCTTCATGTTTGAGGATCTTAAACTCACAAGACACCAAATTTGAAAATGTAAAGTACAATTTGAAAACCAATATCTTAAATTCCCATGAACATTGTTGTCTGCAAATTACCCACTTTCTAATTTGAAGTTACAAAAAATTTGTAAACATAGTAACACGTCCAAATTAAGTGAAATTGTTGGGTTGGCACTACCATGTTTCTCATACAATTCCAAATACTTGAAATCCTACTCACATGTTTAACAAAAGATTCTACAATGGAAACCAATGAATGATCATATGTAACAAGTTAAACATGAAGCAAGTTATTGAGATATTAATAAGTAAAATTCAAAGAAAAATGATCTGTCAGCTCAAGAAAATAGATTTGAAAAGATTAAAGATGAAACCAAAGACAAGTTAGCCTTCATGTTTTAGGTGTTAAACTCTTATAGAAACAAGTTTGAAAACATTAAGTAAAATATGAAAATAATATTTTAAATACCCATTAACATCAATGTCTATTGTCTTGCAACTCATCCCATGAAGGAATTGTGGAGCCATAGATAGAATTTCAAAATCTCATAAAAGACGGTGTCATCTTTGACCACACCAGCTCGTTTACAGCTGAAGTCTTAAATCTCTTGTACTTAGACATGAAGGTGATATTTATCCTTAATAAAATCTATATATTGAATGAAATCCACATAGAGCACTTTTAGGGATATTGACTGAGTATCAACTTAAAGGTTTTACCAAAGGGATGACCAGACTGTTAAGATTGAGGAACACTTAGACATGGGGTGAATCAATGTTCTAGATTTTAATAAATTTTTAACTTGATTGCATAACCATAAACTGAAAGCAATAAACAATAAACAACTGAAATATAAGAAAAGAATCCACAACATCATAACACCATGATTTTTGTGTGGAAACCCGGTTAAGGGAAAAACCACGGTGGAGATGGAACCCACAAGTATTACTTCTATATAATTAAGTTACCTCTTTAGGGGTTTAGTACATAAAGAGAAGGCACATACATTCAGGTTTACAACCTACATCTCACTGCTCTAATTATAGAACATGTATACAACCTTCATAGGATCGCTACCATACAAAATGATTCATCCACAAAAGCGAATTGAGAAATAGCATCAACAATGCCAATATAGTTCCATGCAAGTACAAACTAAACTGCTCAACTGATAGTCAAATCTCTACTACCGATCCATCAATCACATACATCATATAAAAATCATATCTAACCATCACTCTTGCAAAACATCTCAAAGACGTGATCTTATACATCCTTCATCAAAGATATTTTCTCACATTGTCGACCTCAAGAACAAAATAGATAACATGTGAAGTGTCGGCTATATCTATCAAAAAATGCGTTCCTAACCTCAAACACAATAATAGATGTCATCAAATATGTTGGCTCTACCATTATGAACTGTTAAACCAATCAGATCATTGATCTGATAGGATCATTGATCGATTTGTTGACCAACTGTCTCTGTCTTCCATTGAACTCTGCTATAACCCGATACTCAAAAAGTTGTAACTCTGTCAAATAATAATATTAGTTGTTGTGATCATATACATAGATACATAATACCTATGAGAATCTCCTCCTAGGTTTGTACCTCAAAACTCGATCATTTGTGTCTTCACCAACCTATATAATGAAGCTAGTAGACTGTGTGTTATTCCATACTTAACCAAATTTGTAGTCAAACTTTCAATATCACTATATCATAATCAGTCATCACTAGAATAGTGTATGGTTTCCATCAATTGAAATATACAACTTCTCCATATCATCAATCTCATGCCAACAATCTCCCCCTTTGGAATTGATGGCAACACTTAGCAAAAAATGACTAAGTGTCCAAGCAAAATGCCAAACTCCAAAAAATGTCTCTCCTTATCAAAAATTGAGCTCCCCCTGAGCTGAATCTAAATTTTTTCTCTCCTTATCTCTCCCCCTTTGACATCAATGGAAAAATTTAAGGTCCTCCTCAAAATTCAACTAAAAAAATCTTATATCATCTGCTATATACAAGAATGTTCATAGTATACTTAACTAGCTTAAATGCATCTGAAAAATTGCTCCTCAGAGCTGAAAATTTATATCCCAACTATTTTCTAAGCTCTCTATCATCATAATCTATCCACAAATTACATAAGCTTCCTTCTCACTATTAAGAAGATCAAAAGTTTCATGCATGTTATAGGTAATCTATGCTTCCCTCATGATGTTAAACAAAAGATCAAGCTTAGGAACAATTAAGTTCAAAAGTTGACCGACTCTTCCCTTAAATCTCTCCTTCTTAGTGACAAGTATTCAAATTTTATCATTTAGTGTTTTCACTTGTGTTGCATGAACCAAAGCTAAAGTCTTCAAAGGATAAAAAGACTTTGACAATTCTGATAGCTTCTCCTCAGTCTCCTTAATGACTTTGTCCACATCTGATACACAATCGAATAATCAATGCATCCTTTGTAAATCTTACTTACCTTAGACAAAGAAATCTTTACTTTTTGAAATCCCAATCCCAAAGAGTTATTTTTTGTACCAATATCTTCCTTCAACTTATTGACTCTCTTAACTTCATATTCTCCTTGTACCTTTATGAATGTTGACTTCTCTAAGGATTCAAAATGATTTTTGCAACCTTTAACAAGTTTTCCAACTGACTTGAAGAGGATTCATTATGATTTAATGCATAGGTTAGTAAAATGTTTCTCATAAATTGATATGCCAAGGTAAGAAACTCACTATCCTTTCTATGAGTTCTCAAGATCTTATTCCTAGCCCTAGTGTGTGCAACGGTAGAAATATTCATTAAATATTCAAGACTAAGAGCATCCAACTAAATTGGACCTTGAATCATTTTCACTTCCTCTGAATCATTAATATTTTCCCTTGCAGTCACTTCACCAATCTCATTCTTCAATACCAAACCTATCTGGTCATCTTCTGCATGAATCTAATTAGTCATAGTCTCTTCTACTTCTCTGACTTTTGCATTTTTATCGTCATATTTTTCTTTTGCTTCATCTTTCTTCTTCTCCATAACCAAGTCATATTCTTCCCCTTTCATTTTTGATTTGTAGTTCAAAACTCCATGGATATCTCCTTATCCATCTTCAAATGATAGTGTAACTGGAACACCAGAAATGAAGATGTCTGGTACATCATCAGTCATGTGTAAAGATGTTTCTAATGGTTCACCAGACTTCTCATCATATTTCTAATTAACTTTATACTGTCTTCTCATCAAAATCGATTTCATTACCTTATTTCTTTCTTTAGTCACCTCATCAATGTGTCCAAGCATAAGCTTGTTTATCCTTGACTTCTAGTTTAATTCCTTCTTTTCTCCCTCAAGTAGAATCTCTACTTCCTCTTTTGCAATAACAAGAAATAAATTGATTAATGTCAATTCTCTAATATCTTTTTCTTTCTTTTGTGTTGTCAATCTCCTAGCCTCAAGTATGTCAAATAGATCACCATGGATGTCCCCTTTGATCTCAACTAAAGCTCTATTATACTTATTCAGATATTCAATCATTCCTTCTTCCAATCTTCTCTTCTCATCATCAGCATCATACAAACTATAATATTTCTTCAATTGAACTAATATTCTATGACGTGATATATTCTTCAAAGTATCATTGCATGTGAAAAGTGGTTTACCAGATATAATCATAGGCTCTCCAGTTGTCGAATATTTCTTAGGTGAAGAATCTCTCACCACTCTAGTTGTGTTAGCTCCTTATTCTCTTAACCTCTTCACTGAATCATCTGAGTCTATTGCCTCTTCTTTGTCATAACTTTTGTGTCTTTTATATGTTATTTTCCCTTTAGTATGTACTCTCTTTCTGGTGGATTTTTTTTGTTGGCATATCTGATGTAGTGATGGTAAGTGAGTTTTGGAGATGTCATGATAGAGATTTGATTACAGGATGATAAGATATTATGTTGTCATTGATGTCAACTATTGACTTTGTGTTCTTAGTATGTTTCCAAGCATAGCTATGTTGAAAGAAGCATTGCAGTGAGTTTCAGTCTCACCAAATAGACCCTAACATGCATGAATGCATTATTACCAAAGAGTTAGATTTTTGTTTAATTTTTTTTTGGTTTGGTCAGCTTGGTGCCAAAACTGGTTCATTTTTTAATAACATATTTTTCTCATAGATTTTTTTGTAGGTTTATTTAAAAATATATCTCCATTTAATCTCTGCTCTCTGTCTATTTTTATTGTAGGAAATAATTAATTTAGACAATTATCTTAGTTGCATTTTATGCATAAAATTAAAATAGTTTTTTGATTTATTTTTTTATATATGCTCTATATCATATTATATCTATTAATATGAGATTTTATTTTCCATTGATGTTCATATCCCTTTATCACAAGTTGAAATCACTAATTTTTTGATCGACTTGTAGCTTTTGCATATCTTGTTTTGGCTCTAATTTAAGTTTTCTTCAGTTCTTTTCTGATTTCTCTGCTCTCTTATTATTTTATATTATTCATTAGTGTGTTATGTTCAACTCTCTCACTGTCATAAAAATGGCCTTGTATATCTTTGGTTTATTTTTAATGATTATTTACAAATTTCATGTAGGTCATCAATTCCCATTGTCAAAATCTCTTTTGTTAGTGGTTTTCTCTTCATTGTTGTTGTGCTTCTCATCTTTCAGTTTTGTTTTATTCTTTGTAAAACAAGACTTGCAATTATTAGTGCTACCTATTTTTTTATAAGTGTAGTTGTATTTTTTAATCTTGTTATCTGAACGTACCATATTTGTAAATGTTATTCTCTCCATGTATTGACTCTTTTTTCATTTCAAATCTGCATATTTATATTGGTCCATGCTTTTTTTATCAATAATGAGCAACCATATTTAAGAATGTCGAACACTCCCTCATTCAAATTCATGAGCGCAACCCAACATAGGCACAAGCTCGCCAGTACAATGGCCCAATGGGGATTTGAACCCTAGTGGAAGCCTCACAAGCGAAGTGTTTTGACTGTTTCTCTAAATGGGTAACCCATATTGATCCATGCATTGTATTTATTATGTGTTTCATTTTTTATAAACCTCTTTTTGTTTTGTGTCTTGCATTTAATTTTGTTGAAGTTTTTATATTTTTGGTAAAAGTTTCTCCTACGATTTTATTTAAGTCTTTCTTTTGACTTTGAACTAAGTTCTAAACAAAAATTACTTATTAAAGTTTCTTCATTTTTGTTTTAGTATTTCAAATTGCCATTCTATTTAATTTTTTTAATGATTTCAAACTTATTAATATGTTAATTTGTAAAGTAGTGAGTGTTTCATGAGAAAATGGAGCAACAATGATCAAGTGGCTTTAGTTTTCGAAGACATCAAGGACTGAACTTCAATGGTGAAAGGAAGGGGTCATGGTCATTTAATAAATGATTTGAGCAGTGGTTTAACACCAAAAATCCCTTTTACCTGAGGTGAGCATGGAAGGTTGCAACAAATGGGTAGAATGATAACAGAAGAAATAGATTTTTTGATCAGAGGTTCCCAAACAAATTTGGGGGCTTTCAAGTTGAGAAGGGATTCCAGTTTAATCGCATAGAGTAGAAGTATTCACGACCAAAGAAATCAAAGAAAATGATGGAGCCATTGAAGGTAAACAATATTTCTGAACATGCTTGTGTTGTTTCTTTAGTTGTAGATAGTAAGCAATGGAGCAATTCTGTTATTTTCTTGAGAGAAAAACCTTTGTGATGAAATGGGCGAGGAAACGGTCATCTATTAGTAGGATTAGGAAATGGTGCAATGATTATTGGGGTGAAGATTGTAGGCTGAAAGCCATTGTCAATGGTTTCTATTTAGTTATTTTCCCTACAGGCAAAGATAAAGAATGGATTCTGAATAGTGGTTCCTATATGATTGATGACAAAGGGATTTATATTAAGGATTGGCACCCCAAATTTGATCCCTCCACAAAAACTATCAAGGAGATTCCTTTATAGATAAAGATGAAAAACTTACCACACGAGTATTTGGATCAGGAAAACCTTAAGGACATTGGGGGAAAACTAGGGGTTTTTGTAAAAATGGACAAGGAAATAGATAGTAAAGATTACACATCATATGTCTGTATATTGATTCTATGGAAAGAGTTTTACCCATTGCCTGAATTTATAAAGATTAAAACTGATAAGGGTATGTGGAAGCAATATCTAAAAGTGGAAGAAATGGTGGGGCATATGACTAACAATAAAGGCAATCTGGATATGGAAAAGCATAAAATCAAGGAGTCAAACTTTTTAACAGAGGACATTGCTATAATTATAGAGACACGGTGGGATGATAGTTGTGAAGAGGTTGATCAATATCTAGTGTCTAATGTAAATAGAGACAATGTAAATGAGAGTTTTGATTGGATTTTCAAGCAACAAAAATGGGGTAGAATGTTCAAATAAGGGGTGGATGAGATTCTTGAACAAGATATAATGGGTTTTCAGTTGACCCATGCAACTCCCAAGAATGAGATGGCTATGGGCATTAATGATGGATCTAATGAGTTTAACATGCATAATAAAGAGGTATGTAACCCAAAAAAGATAGATTAAGACCAGGCATCAACACTGAACATATCGGCACAAGGTGAGAATGTTCTCCCAAATTTTTAATCATTTGAAAAAACACAAACTTTAAATATAGAAAAAGCATGGGGTGATCAGAACCTCAATGCAGCTGAAAAAGGAGATTTGGGAAACTACAACATAATAGATAATGTGAATGAAGTTCAATCTTTAATAAATAGAAAGTTAAACCTAATAGGGGAGGAGGAGTTAAACATGAAGATCAACAGGAGAAATATTGGTGGTGGGAACACCAAAGATGAAAATTCCTATATGGATTGATGGAGAAGGAAACCACTTTAAAGATATCCCCATTTCTCCAATAAGAAACCTTGAGCATTCTTTTGAAGGAGTCATAGATAGTGGGGGAAATACAGTGGTTTTAGATTTTGATGAAATCCCATAGGAAAATCCAGGGGAAGAGGATTTTTTGGGGTTATCAAAAATCCAGGGAATCAGGGATGTCAGAATGATTGAACAAGCCTCATCCTCACTCAACAAGGCTAAAATAGGAGAAAGGAGAAAATGAGGTGTAAGCACAATAAGAATGTGTCTTGCATAGGTTCAGAATGAAACTAGAAAAAGTAAATTAAGATTTGGAAAAGGCTATGCCTTTTCCTAGGAGAAATGAAGGTCTTATCGTGGTCTGATCAAGCTTTGTTTAGATCAGACAAAACTAGATGTAGCTTTCCTTCAAGAAACAAAATTAAAATATGTAGAGTGTGATGTATTCCAAAGAAGGTTTAGCAGATGGAAATATTGTTTTTCAGTGGCAAAAGGAGCTTCAGGTGGGTTAGCAATCATTTGGAATAAGACAACCACAAATATCCAAGTAGTTAGATTAGATATACATTGGAATCCTTTGGAATGAGACAACCATGAATAATCAAGTAGTTAGATTAGAGAGACATTGGATGTGGATTATCTTGGAGTCGAAGTCTCTTTTTACAAGGTTCAATGCAATAAACATATATGGACCAAATAACCCAACTGAGAAGAGAGAACTTTGGCACGAAATTAAAAATGTATTAACCATTAACACAAACTCTTTGTTCTTATTAGGGGGGATTTTAATTCTATAATCAATCCAACCGATAAAAAAGGTGAAGTTGGATGGGATGTATAGAGCCAAAGAGACTTTAGCAATTTTATTATAGATAATTAGTTGATTGAATTAGACTTTTAGAGGAGGGATTTCACCTAGACCAACAAAAGACAAGATTTTAGCAATATAGAAGAAAGACTAGATAGATTTTTTTTGTTGTTAGTGATTGGGAAACTACTAGATGAACATGCACAGCCGAGATTCTTCCAGTCACGGGGTCAGATCACTTCCCTATATGCACACGAATTCAAGATGATGCATCTCCTGAAAGGTGCCCATTCAAGTTTGAAGTAATGTGGTTGTGAGTTGATGGTTTTAGAGATCTAGTGTATAGATGGTGGAAACAAGCCCCAATAAGGAATGGCGACAAATATTTTGTTTTAAATATAGAGGCATGGAGTGTGAGCGGGAGGGAGGAGTAGGAGGAGAGAAGGCAGGAGTTCAAATTTTGAATTTTGAAACTGGAGGGAAGCTAGGAGCTGAGGGATCTGCTGCAGGATCTATGATAGAAGGTGAAGAGAATGTTGTCAGATCAGCGGAAAAAGTTGGGGGATCTATGGTGGTTCTTTCCAACGGGGACAATGGGTTAGAAATGGGACCAGAGGTGAAAAATTCAAAAAATTTGAATGGTGGGGGAGAATCATCACAAGGTAAGTCACATGATTTCTCCATTAATCAGGGGAAAGGAAAATGGGTGGGTCTCTTTGGCATAAAACCCTCGGGTAAATCCATATTCCCTAAAGTGGATATTCTATCTAATCCACTGAAAGGTGAGGTTGGTATTCAAATACCAGATCAGTTAGTTGACCATACAGTCTCTATCATGACCTCAACTCTGGTAGGAAAATTTCTAGGCCCTAGACCGAATATAGACCTAGTTAGATCCTGTGTGGATAAAAAATGGAGGCTGAAAGGTCAAGTTGATGTAGCGGCCATGCCAAAAGGTTTTTTCTCCTTTGTTTTCTCTAATGGGGAAGAACTTTCAAAAGTCCTGTGTGGGGGACCTTGGATAATGGGACAACACGCCTAGACTATAATGAAAGCTTTTTCACTGCTGCGCCGGTTTGGATTTGTCTTCCTAGGATGCCTTTGGAATAGTGACATGAAGATATTTTAAGAACTAGACAAGTTTATGCAAGAATTTGTGTAAATATTCAACGAAATGTTGACCTTCCTTAGGTAATATCTCTGAAATCTAAACTAGGGATATGGAATCAAGAGATTGAATATGAATCGATGCCCTTTGCTTGTTTTAATTATAAGAAATCTGGTCATTAGGCTAAACATTGCCCCCAAAAGGCCCAAAAGGAAAAGAAGAAGGATCAGGAGCAAACAAAAGGTCATAAAATGGAGTGGAAGAGAAAAATGGAGGAAACGAAGGTCACCCCAACCATGCTGGAAGGAAATAAGGATGAAACAGAAGAAAACATGAATGGTAAATCAAATGAGATAATCCAACAGGGGCAAAAAGGGGAAGCAGTCCAAGTAAAGGTGATGCAAGTACCTAAAGATACTTCAAGTAAGATAACAAAAGAAAGAGGGGATATTATCATGGTTGAAACCAAACAAATTGACTCAAGAAAAGATGATAATGTTACTCCATCTAAAGGAGAAGAGAAAGAAAGGTACCCAGAAGAAGAGGAGGATTTGGCAGATATAGAAAAATAATGGTCAGAGGAAAAATAGAAGAAGACAACTGACCCAATTAGGGAAAGGAACGTAGATTCCCCAGAAGGTCAGAACCAGAATGAGAAATAGAAGGAAAGGGAGGAAGAAGCAGAGGAAAAAACTTGGTCAACTGTGGGACACTCAAAGAAGGGATCAAGCTAAAAAATCCCAAATCCCTTGATGGAAACCACCTTGCTTTTGAAATGAACATAACTTCAAGAAAGAAAGATGAGAGTTCTTCAATGGGGAAATCGAATAAGAAGGCAGGAGGCCAAAAACTAGGAGTCCTAACAAGATAGTAGAAAGCAGACATAGGAACTCCAAAACAAGAAAAAGGAAGAAAATAAGAGAAAAATCAAAGGGAAGAGGAAGCAAAATAGAATATTGCTGATGGAAAACAACTCACTATCCATCAGGTTTGTTCCCCAATCCTTAAATGAAGATTGTCTCATGGAACATTCAAGGACTCAATAGTCCTCATAAGCAAGATGTTGTTAGGAAATTAGTTAGAGATTCTAAACTTGATATTATTTTGATTCAAGAAACTAAAATGAGTAAAGAAAAAATAGAAAGTATGAAGTTGGTTAAAAATGGGAAGTGCTTTGGTAGTAGTTCGGAAGGGGCGTTTGGAGAATTGGCTATCTTCTGGAACTAATCTTGTTTTGACTGTCAGCTTCTTAAAGAGGACAAAAAATTCATTGCTTCTAACTTTAGGAGTTTAAAGGACAACTTCTCTTGAACTTTAATAAATGTTTTTTCTCCAAACACCAAGATAGGAAGACTAAATCTTTGGAAGAATCCGCATGATCAGATGGAAGGTAGATAGGATAACAAATTTCTCATTATGGGAGACTTTAATACCCCTCTAAAGCAGGAAGATAAAAATGGTGGAAATTTAGCCCAAGTGGAAAGCAGAGTCGATTTTATAGACTTTTTAATCAATGAAGGATTGCTGGATGTAGATCTGGAAGGGATCAACTATACTTGGTCTAAATATAGGGTGGGAGAGGACCTGATACAAGTTAATCTAGATAGGGTATTGATTAATCCAAAATGGTATACCAAGTTCTCTTGTGCCCTTACTTCCCTTTCTAGAATAGGCTCGGATTATTTCCTATTTCCTTTAATGTTATTCCTTTTACTGGAAAAAGAAATGCTCCTTTTATATTTGAGAAGATGTGGCTAGATCATCCTGAACTGGAAAATAAAATTAGGGAATGGTGGAATATTGATGTGGAAGGAACAACTATGTTTAAAGTGGTGAAGAAATTGGCTAATGTTAAAGGTAATGTTAAAATTTGGATTAAGAACATCTATGGAGACATTTTCCAATCCAAAATTAAAATCCAAAGGGAACTAAAAGATATCCAGGAGGAAATTCAAAGGAATGGATTATCTGAAAATCTGAGAACTCAAGAGAATGTTGCCCTCGCTGACTTTCATAATATCATAGCTAAAGAGGAGACTTTATGGAGACTGAGATCCAGATCTGTTTGGTTAAAAGCAGGAGATAAGAATACCAGATTCTTCCATCTCTCTGCTCTAAAACATAAGGCTATTAACAGAATTCATTCCTTGTCTACAAGGAATGGAAAAATAACCAAAGAAGAAGAAATAAGGGAAGAAATGGTGGGATATTTTGTGTCCTTACTATCTAAAGATCAAATTCTTAATTCTGAAGACTAAAGGAATCTTCTTGCTTCAATTCCTTTCATTTTGGATCATGCTGCCAATGCTCTCCTAAAAGCTATCCCCTTGGAGACAGAAATAAAGAAGGTTGTCTTCTCTTTTGAAGGAGAGAAATTCCCAGGTCTGGATGGGTTTCAGATGTTCTTCTTCCAGCAGTTCTGGAGCATTGCTGGGAAAAATGTTATTTCAATAGTTAAATAATTCTTTGGAACAAAATCTATTCTCAAGTAAATTAATTCAACTTTTATAGCTCTCATTCCTAAAAAACCTGGAGTGGACACGGTTGATGGCTTTAGACCCATAAGTCTACGAAACTCCCTTTATAAAATCATCTTGAAGGTCATGATGTCTAGAATATTGAGAATATTGCCTAATCTTATCTCTCCTCAACAGAATGGGTTTGTTCCTAGAGGACAAATTCTGGACTCAATTATGGTGGTGCATGAGAATATTCACTCCCTTCAAGCCTCTAAAAAATAGGGTTTCTTGATGAAATTAGACCTTTCTAAAGCATATGACAGAGTGGGTTGGTCTTTCTTGTAAAAAATCCTAAGTTCCTTTGGATTTGATAAAGATGTGATAAGAATCATAATGCAATTGGTTTCTACAGTGTCTTCTTCAGTGCTTGTAAATGGAGGTTCTTTCATCTTCTTCCACCCAACAAGAGGTCTTAGACAAGGTGATCCCATTTCTCCTATTCTCTTTGCTATAATGGTAGAAAGTCTTGGGAGATCCATTAATATGGTCTTGTCAAGTCAGATTTCTGGTCTCCAACCTTCCTCGGCTCTACATAAGTATTCTCATGAGTAATTCATGGATGACACTATTATGATGGGGGAGGCCTTTGTTATGGAAGCCAGGAACATTAAAAAGGCCTTGAACATTTATACTAATGCTTCAGGTCAATCAATTAACTGGGAGAAGAGTTCTCTTTTTTTTCTTCAATACGCCTAAAGATAGACAAAGGAATATCTCTTCAATTTTGGGTTGCAAGATAGGGAATCTTCCCTCAACCTATTTGGGTCTCCCTCTTTGCCATAAACCAAATGATGCTTTCTGGAATGGTATCCTTGACCATTTCCACAATAAGCTAGTAGGTTGGAAAGGAGCTACTCTTAGCCAAGCTAGAAAATTTTAGCTTTTGAAAACTACTTTCCAAAATCTTCCAGTCTATGCGCTCAGTCTATTCAAAATTCCTCAGAAATACGTAGACATGATTGAAAAAATTCAAAAAATATTTCTTTGGGCAGAAGTGGAAGAGAAGAAGAGGTTAAGTCTTGTGGCCTAGGAGGTGGTGTATAAACCTAAGAAGTGGGGTGGGATTGGTATCAGAAGTATTAAAAATACAAATAAGGCCTTGCTAGAAAAATAGTGCTGGAGAATCTTTGAAGAGGAGAAGGAATGGAATGCCATCATCAAGAGAAAATACCATTTAACTTCTTTGGAGGAAGTGCTTAGGGACCCCTTGGACATCAACAATTCTTTCATTTGGAATAGTATCAGGAAAGGTAGGGATCTGATCAGAAAAGGGATAAGATAGAAGTTGGGAAATAGTAGGAAAATCAATTTCTAGACAGATAAATGGATGAGGAAGAAGCCCTTAGTGATAAGCAGGAATGGATGCCAGTGATTTTGGATTGTAAAGAAATTGTTGGAGAGAAGGTTTCTAATTATTGGATCAATGATAAATGGATGGACCTTAGCTCCTTTGATGCTTCCCTCAATCTGGTTAATAAGTTTCTAACACCCTAGTTTGCTAGAGAAAAAAAACATGACACTTTGATTTGGGGGTCGGAGGCTAATGAAAAAATTTCTATCTCTTTTGCTTCTGCCCTTCTTTTCCCAAAGGAAAATCACTCTCCTAACTGTCAGGTATGGAATAACAAACTTATTCCCAAAATTAATATGTTCTTTTGGCTCCTTGTTTAGAAATTTTTTTTTACAGTGGACAATCTTTGCAAAAGGGGTTTCAGTATGCCTAACAGATGTATTTTTTGCTGCTCTGAAGCTGAAAACTGTAACCATCTAATCATTCATTGTTCTTACTCTTGTAAAGTTTGGAATTATGTTTTCAACTTCTTCAACCTAGATTGGGTTAAACCTAATAAATTCCAGGATATGGTTAAACAATGGCATTGCCCCCTTAAGTGTAAAGATGTCAAAGATCTTTGGAAGCTGGTTCTACCCCACTTTACATGGAGAATCTGGAAGGAAAGAAACAAAAGAATATTCAGAGAAAAAATCTCATCCTATCAAATTGTTGCTAATAGTATATGTAGAAGTTTTTTGGAAAATTTTAAAAATCATCTCCCTAGTGACTCCCCCTACAAGAACTCTCTCTGTATCACTGATATACTTATGAATTATCAGATGCATAAAGATAATGAATTAAACTTGAGGGAAAATACCAGATGGAGTGCTCCTCTGAGTGGTTGGGTCAAAGGTAATTTTGACAGGGCAGCCAAAGGGAATCTAGGGAAAGATGGAGTGGGAGGTATTATAAGGGACCCTACTAGTAATTGTCTGGGAGCTGTGACTATCCCGCAGGGAGTTCAAACTAATCATGTTGCAGAAGTCATGGCTGCCCTTCATGTTGTTATGCTGGCCAAAGACATGGGATTTTCTAAAATTTGGCTGGAGGGAGATTCTCTTAACATAATAAATTGTATTAAAGGAAATCATGAAGCTTCATGGACTATTAGCCATATCATTGAAAAAATTAAATCTATTATGCCCATTTTCAAAGATTATCATATATCCCACATTTTCAGGGAAGGTAATAAGACGACAAATGGATTAGCTAACGTGGGTGTACAAACTGATGTCATGCAATCATGGAGAGGGGAAGTGGATCTTAAAATGGAGATTTCTATTCTTATCATGTATGATAGGTTTAACAATATTGAAGGAGCAATTAATAAACATAATTAATGATGAGGCCATCAATTATGATGAAATGTGACGTTAGCTATCAATCGAGGGAAACAAGATTAATGAAGATTGTGACTCCGCATGGATTATGGGTGTTAATGAGCATTTTGAATCTGAATAATCACCATAGTAAATCATTCCAGGGTATTGAGCTCCAAACTTCTAAGTATCTGCATTTTCAGAACTCGTCGAGCATAATGGGGGGAGGTCTGAAGAGGGAGGAGCCGATAGATTGTACCAAATGGAAATAGAAGAAGAAGGTTGGAAGAGGCTAAAGAAGGGAGGCATATCCCAGTATCTGGAGAAGCTCCATGGTTGGGATATGGAGATAACAAAAAAAATTGCAGAGGGTTGGAAGGACGGGAAGGTTAACCTATGGGGAAAATCCTTCACTCTGACTATGAGGGTTGTCTCTGAAATCACAGGCCTTTCATGATAGGGAATGAAATTTTATAGGGACAACAAGAGGGAAGGGACTCAAGCATTCAAAATATTTCCAAAAATAGAAGAAGAAGAGGCCCTTTTAAGCAAAGGGACAGGGGATTATGTTGATATCAAAAAAATTAAATCCCACTGGGCGAAGATTATTACAGTGATGGTCGAGTATTTTACATTGGATGGTAGATACTCCAAAATTTATAATCTCCACTTTTTCCTGGCTAATCATTTTAGGAACAATAAAAAGGTTTCGTTTCCTTTTTATCTTCTAAGCTTTCTGCATAATAGCGTGATGGAGCATAGGAAAAAATTGAGTAACCTGGTGCTCCATGTGGGGCTCATTCTGTTGATATCAGAATATGATCGAAATCAAGTCCTGGAGCCTATCCCCAAAAGGGTAAAAGGGAATGCTAGGCATGCTAAGCTGGAAAACAAAAAATAGAGTTTGAAGAAAAGGGTTAGAACCAAAAAGAAGGCAAACTTGGAAAGGAAGGAGGAGATGGATGATGAAACCCTAGATAATCAGGGTAATGATGAAGAGATCCAGAATGAGGAAAAGGAGGAAATGCCTGTGACTGATCAGGAAGTTCATAAGATTTTAATTAGGGAAAAAGAAGATCAGCTGAGTAAGGAGGACTTTCAGACAAATGAGGAGGAAATGCCTATGACTGAAGATGATGAGGGAAGGGGTAATGATGTTGAAAAACAAGAGTTGGAAATAGAGGGAGAAGAAAAAGAGGGAGATGATAAGGAGGAGAAAAAGAATGATGACAAGGGAAAGGAGGATCAAAATGAGCAGCTGATCTTGAAGGCTAAAAACAAGAATAAGAAGAAACATAGAATGGACTTCAAAATGGTTGGTTTTGATATTGATGATAGAATTCCTAAAAGCAAAGAGGACTACGGGGCGAGTATGGAAGACTGGCTTAGTAAGGAGATGAAGATTATGAAGCAGCAATTGACTGAGATGCAGAAAGCTATGGAGCCTTTCAAGTCCAAGCTTGAGGAAATGGAGAAGGACCTGATGATTAAGGAAAATAATAGCAACAATGATGAGGAGCTCACTGCTAGAGTTAACGCTATTATGGAAGAAAAGATGCAAGATATGAAAAAGAAAACTAGCCACAATGGGCACATGATGCGTTTCATTCTCAAACACAGCAATGAAGGGATTCAAGTCTCAGTTTAGAACCTAAAAGGATTATATGCTTACCTGGAAAGAAGCATGCTGGAAAATACAACAATTACCATTGATGAAAAGGCAGGGAGCTCGGGCCCAGGGTCAAGAACCTGTAGTGGTCTTAAAAGGAAAATATCAGAGATCCCAAAAGAGATGATAGAGCTGAAGGAGTCCATTGACAAGATGGAAGAAATGAAAAAGGAGGTAGAGGAAGCCTACCAAAGTATGATGTAATGTCTTTTCTTTAGATCTAGAAATTCTGCTAGAAGTTGTGCTGGAAACTATGTGTTTTTTGGCATTTCTTTTCTTTCCTGTTTTGGTCTTGGGTGTTTGTCGGGGTCCTGCCTTTTGTTAGTTGCAGGCTTTCTATGTTTGTGTTGGGCTTATGATGCTTATCTCTAGTAGTCTTTTGTAAAAAGTTTCAGGGTCCTTTCAAAACCTATTTTTACCTTAATAAAAAACAAAGCTTTTGTTTTTTTCAAAAAATTGCAATTCTTGAAAGAACAATTTTAAGTTTGGAATAGAGAAAATTTCATAAATATATTGTAGAAAGTTTAATTTGGAAAAGGAATTGGTTGATCTACATTCTAGAGTTATTCACTATGGTATGGTTGAAGTTGATTTTAAGGTTGAACAAGATCAAAATAGACAACATTCCAAGATATTTACCAGAGAAGAAATTTTTTGGAGACAAAAATCTCGTGAAATTTGGCTTAGAGATGATGATCAAAATACAAAGTTCTTTCACAACTCAGTGAAAGTTAAAAGGGCACAAAATAAGATCTTCTAAATTAATGATGCAAATGGAATTAGGCTAGAGACATCAAATAAAATCAATGCTAAAGTGATAAGATACTTTTCTAAGATTTTTGTTTGTGATAGTGAGAGTGTAGAAATTGATTTAGAGGATTTGTATGTAAATCCAAATTGTATTTTGAAGGCTCAAAAATTGATCTTGATGAGCCTAGTTTTACTAGAGGAGGTTAAATTGGCCTTGTTTGATTTAGGAGGAGACAAAGCCCCAGGGCCATATGGATTCCGAATGACGTTCTTTCAACAATTTTGTAACACATTGGGTGTTGATATTTAGGAGGTGGTGGAGGAATCTAGAATGGTAGGTTTCATGTTGAAATATTTTAACAATACCATTATTATTATTACCAAGACAACTAAAATTAATAGTCATGATGATTTCAGGCCTATTTCTTTGTGTAACACATTGTATAAGGTCATTGCCAAAGTCATTGCTAATTGTTTGAAGAGGATTTTGGATAGTGTCATTTCTGCTGAGCAGAGTGATTTCGCTCCTAATCGGTCCATATATGAAGGAATTATTGTTGCTCATGAGGCTATTCATTATGTTAGGTCTATAGAGACTGAAAGAATGATGGTCAATTTTGACCTTAGGAAAGCCTATGATGAAGTGAATAGGACATTTCTGTTAAAAGTCTTGGAGAAGTTTGGTTTTTCTGAAAAATGGATTGAATAGATAAAGAGTTGTATATCTACAGTTAGGTCATCTATCTTAGTCAATGGAAGCCCACAAGGCTTCTTTGAGACAAAAAAAGACATTAGACAAGGAGATTCATTATCTCTTTTTTTTATTTATAATCATGGCATAAGTTTTGGGAAGAATGATATGCAAGAAAAGAAGGGAAGGTCATTGGAAAGGAATTAAAGTTGCAGAAGGAATTGATCTAATTTTCCATTTGCAATTTGTTGATGACACATTTTCATCAGGTTTGGCTTCTATTAAAGAAGTTCAGGTAACAAAAAAATATTGAAAAATATAGTGTTACCTTGAGGCAGTGCATCAACTGGAGGAAATCAGAGATATATGTTTTAACTCCCCACCCCTAAAACAAAGAGAAATTTGCAGAATTCTTGGAATGAGGAAGGACACTTTGCCAGAAAAAATACTTAGGTATTCCTTTATTTGGTGGAGCTTGTAGGTCCAACATGTGGAAGGACCTCATTGATAATTTTATTAGGAGTATGGAAGGATGGACGAGTAGGTGGCTTACATCTGTAGGTAGAATTTTGATGATCAAAATTGTCATCTAAGCGATTCATATTTTTCCTATGATGTGCCTTAAAATACTGTGTAAGGTTTTGAATACAATAGGATAGAAAATGCACTTTATTTTTGGAATGGTGCAAGTGAAGAGGAAAAAATACCTCTTCTAGCATGGGATAAGGTGTGTTAGCCAAAATGTAGAGGGGGAGATATCATTATAAATTGGCATTTAATGAATGAGGCCATAGGGGAAAAACTTGTGTGGATCATGTATGATAATCCTAACCTATTGTGGGTTAAAGTTACGAGGCTGAATATTTAGACTCTAATAAAATTATTAGGATTTTGACAGTGTGCAATCAACCAAATGGAGATTCTATATGGAATTGTATTCTTGCTTGCAGATCAGTTATTACTAAGCATATAACTTGGCAATTAGGTGATGGCAAGAGTATAAAGTTTTGGTAAGACTCTTGGAATGGTCTACCAACACTTAAAGATTAAGTAGTATATCATGATCTTAGATTATTTTTTACTCAAAGATGGGGTGAAAAAGTTAGTGATTATGTGGAGATAAGACAGGGGCAACTAGGTTTGGAATGGGATTGAAAAAAACTTGAGGTAGAGGGGTTGTTAGCTCAGCAAGCAAGGCAAATGCAAAAAATATTTGACTCAAGTAAAATTGAATTCAATAGAAAGAGGGATAAAATAATTTGGTGCAGAGATCTCAGTGGAAAGTACTCAGTGAAATTGGGCTATCATATTTTAGATAGAGCTTTACAGGAAGAGGCGCGACCTACTAAATTTTGTTGGGGAAGTGAATACCTTCCCAAGACATGATTTTTTTCTTGCCTTGCTATAAGATATATGATTCTTACAGGGGAAAGGAAGAAGAGATTGGGTGTTATGGGTCCCACGAAATGTGTAATCTATGAGAAGTATAAAGGGAATGCCAACCATTTGTTAGTCCAATGTAATGTTCTAGAGAATGTTGGGAAATGGTGAAATCTAAATTAGGATGGCAGGGCCTTATGCAAAATACTTTAAAGGACATTTTTGATATTTGGTCAATCCTTCATAGGTGTTCAAATTTATCAAGTGTGTGGGTAGTGATTCCATCCATTGTCATATGGGAGATATGGAAAGAGCATAACAAGAGGATCTTTTCAGATAAATCTGGATCTTTACAAAGACTACAATTTAGAATCAGTCACAAGATAGAGGAAGTTGTTGGTGCTATTTTTAACAGGTTGAAAAGTAATTACCCATATACCTTAGCAGAAAAGAAAATAAAAGATAGTTACTCAGGATTCAAAATCAGATTTAATAATGCATCTAAGAATGGAGGGGCATCACATATTGCCGCTAAAGAAACTAACTGGATCAATCCCCAACTAGGTTGGATGAAGTTAAATTTTGATGGAGAATCAAGTGGAAAGATAGGGATCTCAGGTATAGGAGTTATTGTGAGAGATTGGAAGGGTGGAACAATTGCATATGGAGCTAAAAGGTTAGAAGTAGAGACAAAAAATCTAGTTGAAGCCAATGAAACATTGTTAGTAGTCAAAATGGGTATCAATTTGGGCCTTAAAAAGATCCATTTAGAAGAAGACTCACTTTTAATTGTGCATACCATAACAAAGGGGAAAACTGAGGCTTGGCACTTGCAAAGTTATATTCAAGCAAATCTAGATCATATGGAGCAATATGAAGAATTTCATATAGCACACACCCGAAGATCAGGAAATATGGAAGCGGATATCTTATCAAAATGGTCTCTATCATTCGACAATGAAGGAGAATTAATATTTGATGATAGTAGAAATTTGGAAGTGAGGGAATAAGATTGGGAGAGTAAGTGTTTATGATGACCACAGAGTTAAGAAAGATAGCACATTAGGATGAAAGATATATAGAGATGAATTTTGGCCATTTTGAAAAGTGTAGTTAAGAATGGTGAGGAGATATGAATTTGAGTTTAGATTACAATAATATTTCAAAAGAAGGGATGAATATTCTAATAGGGTGGGAGAGCTTGAAGTGACAATGGGGCACCATGAATTTGAAGGGAATGAGGCTTGAGTTAACTTTCCTAACTGGGTGTCGAGAAGTAGGAGGTCAAATAGACATGGTTAGGGACGAAATTAAGGAATAACAATGCAAAACAATGAATGATTTTGAAAAATGAAAGGAAGATGATGGTGGTTAGGGTAAACTTGTTTTTGGGTTTGGAGCATGGTTTTGATAAATGGTCGGTGAAGAAGATGCAAATGAAGTTGGTGCAGAGACTTCAATTGGTGGGTTGCATGAAAATTAATGCATGACGAGGTGAAAGATGAGGAATTTTGTCAAAAGACAACAATGTGTAGAAGAAATTCAGTGACATTTACAGGGATTTGACATAGCTGGTAGCTAGATTTATTTTGAATATGCAAAGTAATATTATGTTTAAATTAATCTCTATGTAAATGTGGGCTATAGTATTCTTAGGTGAAGAAAGGGAATTTACAAATGTAAATGATCATAGGGGTGTAGGAAGATGTGTGATTGTACTTTTATGGTTAGGGATTTAGTAAGGGCTTTGTCGTGATAAGCTCTAATGATTATGTAAGGACTATTTCAAATTTCAATACTAATAAAATATAACCTATTATCGAGCTATATATATATATA
>MU226048.1:1026341-1070019 GCA_018584345.1 Thuja plicata
AATTGAAGAAGGACACAAAGAAGACACCTTATGAGATATGGTATGGTAAAACACCCAATGTAAGTTACTTCAAAATATTTGGTAGTCAATGTTATGTCTTAAAGGATGATAGAAATGGAAAGCTTGAGACCAAAAGTGATGAAGGTATTTTTCTGGGGTATTCTACCAAGAGAAAATCTTTTAAATGTCTAATCAAGGCTTCTAACAAAATAGTTGAAAGTGCAAATGTGAAGATTGATGAATTTACAAAAAAGAATGAGCTGGAAAGCACAAAAGAACCAGAAGACTACAACAAGTTTGTATATTGTGAAGAACCCGTAACTCTACCCGATCAACAGTGCTTAATTCCATAACAACATAATGTTGCAACCAACGGTCAGAATGTTGTTACTGATGGTCAGGATAATGATCAAGATAATGTGCAAGGTAATGAAGATCAAGCTGATACACAAAGAGTTGTACCTATACTTGCAAGATATGTAAGAAGGAACCATCCAGAGGACAAGATCATAGGAGATAAGAAAGATGGTACAAGAACAAGAAGTAAGTCTTTAAACTCAAATTGCTTAATTTGTGAATTTGAGTCAAAATCTATCAATGTTGCACTAGATAATGAAGAATGAATAAGTGCTATGAATGATGAGATTGATTAGATTGAGAAGAAAAAAACATGGTCACTTGTGCCAAGACCAGATGACAAGAATTTCATCGGTACTAAATGGATATTAAAGAACAAGCTGAACGAGAATGCATAAGTCACAAGGAACAAAGCAAGACTAGTATGCAAGGGTTATGTACAAGAAGAAGGTATAGAATATGGAGAAAACTTTGCATCTGTTGCTAGGCTAGAAGGAGTAAGAATAATACATTCTTATGTTGCATACAAAGGATTCAAAGTATATCAAATGGATGTCAAGTCAGCATTCCTAAATGGAATACTTGAAGAAGAGGTATACATTGAGAAACCAGAAGGGTTTGTAGATCCAGACAAGAGGAACATGGTATGTAGACTTCACAAAGCCTTGTATGGATTAAAACAATCTCCCAGAGCCTAGTATGAATGAATTCATTCCTATCTAATAAGTATTAGATTCATAAGGACTAGTGAAAATAGTAATCTTTATTTGAAAGAAGATACTGATGCTAACACTTTGATTGCTGAAATATGTGTTGATGACATCATATTTGGAGGAAATGATATGCTATGCAAATAATTTGCTCATGAGATGAGAAAAGAGTTTGGGATGTCTATGTTTGGAGAGATCAATTTCTTTCTTGGTCTACAGATCATTCAACAAAGTGAAGGTATTTTCATTACACAATCCAAATACATCAAAGAGGTCCTAAAAATATTCAAGATGGAAGATTTCAAACCTGTTGGAACACCGATGGCTACTGGATGCAAATTAAAAAAGGAAGACAAGACAACAGAGGTAAATCAGACTTTGTATAGATCAATGATAGGAAAACTCATGTATGTTGTACACACTAGACCAGATATTGCACATGCAATAGGAATTGTTGCTAGATTTTCTACTAACCCCATGGAATCACATATGACTATTGTGAAAAGAATTCTAAGATATTTGAAGAATACTAAGGAATTTGTCTTATGGTATAGAAGAGAAGGAAAATTTAAACTAAAAGGGTTTACCGACACTGATTGGGCTGGAAATCTTGATGATCAAAAGAGCACAACTGGAGGAGCATTCTTTATGGGTGACAAACTTGTCACGTGGATTAGCAAGAAGCAAGGATGCATCTCACAGTCTAGTGCAGAAGCAGAATATGTTGTTGCTGCTACAAATTGCTCAAATATTACATGGATCAAACAGATGCTGGAAGGTATGCATATGAAGATCTCAGAACCAATGATTATCTATTGTGATAACACAAGTGCAATAAAAATTTCCAAGAATCCAATCATGCACTCCAAGACAAAACACGTTGCAGTCAAGTATCATTATTTAAGAGAACAAGTTCAAGAAAAAGAGGTGATACTTGAGTATGTACAATCAAAAGAACAATTGGCTGATATCTTCACCAAGCCACTACCCAAGGATACATTTGAGTACTTGAGAAAGAGACTAGGGGTCAAACCCTTGTCTACCAGTCATTAAAGGATTGAAGGTTGCATCAACCTATATATTATCAGAATATCATTCATGTTGATGCAAGCAAAAAGATGAACTTCAAAGCTACATCTATATACAAAAAGGTATATACCAGAACCGAGCACCAAAGAATATTGTTGTATTGCTGATGGATAAGGGAAATTCAAGGAATATATTATGGATAGAAGAAAATAATTATTTGACATGAATGTCAGATATTTGTAAAATATTTGTTTGGCATTGTTGTCAAAGGGAGATAATGTATCCATATTATCACAAGAAATTATTCATTATCAGATTCCATATACAAAGGGAGAGTTGCTGACAAGAAACAAAGACATCAAGAAGAAGAAAATTTAAAAGAGATAAATTGACACAAGAAGAGAACACAACACATATGTACAAGAAACACAAAAAGCTACAAGAATCAAATCTAAGCTAACATAGAGCTTACCAACGGTCAGACATTTTTATCGGTTATCAAAACAAATTGTTTGGTAATTTGATGAATCTCAACAATTGTATTTCATATTGTATTAGAAATAGTATAGTGTGATAATATAGTATGTTGTCATCAATGCCAAAGGGAGAGATTGATGATATGTAACTAATTGAATGTTTGATAATGTTAAGTTGAAGATGATGCAAGACATTAAATCAGTTAATGGTTTATATTGTCATTGATGTCAACTTGATATCATCTGTACGATCATGTACATAATGCCAAAGACTTCAGAGAATCAATGGAATAGAGATTATGCTTTCAAAAATGCATAAAAGTCAAGTATTCACTAAGTGACAGACAACACCGACAGAGTGCACACCATCGATAAAGGAAAAGAAAAAGCCACAATGATGCCCAACGAGCAGAAGACAGTGTTGCCTGACAAAGCAAAATCATAGTGATACCCGATGAGTAAAATCTAAGGATGTCCAACGGATGAAGATCATGAAGTTGAATAGAGTCACATCAATGGAACTGGAAATTGTGACTAACGACTAACTATAGAGTTGACCGACAGAATAGAGAGTTCAGAAAATGACAAAATATCTAGCTGGCAGAGATTAAGGATAGACTTAACTAGTTGTTTTATTTGTTTTACTCGACCAGAGTTAAGTAATTGATTTAAAGAAGATTTTTACAGTTGGAAAGAAGATAACTATGAGATAAATCAAGAGTTAAAGTTGTAAATCAAATTGGCTGGATTGTTTTTCACTCCAAGAATCAAGAATCAAGAATCAAGAATTAAGAAATTTCATGTCTATATAAGAGACAAGCATAATTCATTTCTGCAATCAATCACATACATGGGAAGGGGAGTGAATAAAAAGAGGATGCTAAAGAGAAACTGGTGAAGAAGAACTTCATACAATCCTGATCAATCAGGCTGAAGGAGAGCTAAAGAATTCTACAGACACCGGCAAACAATAAAGCACAACATCACAAAGCAGAAACTATGGAGCACAAAAGAATTGAATTGATACATTGATCAGAGAAGTAATGTACATAAATAGATCTAAAAATCTACAATTCAAGTTACGTTAGAAATAGGTCATAGTGTTTCAGTTTAACCATTGAAGCATCAAGTCTCTTAATAGAGCAGGACTTAACAGTCTTCTATATATTGAGGTACATCCCAAGGAGTGCCAAAAAGGTTGATTCATGAAAGCAGCATTGAAATTGCATGAATCCTATTGACAGCCTAAGAAAAAGGTTGATTCAAGGATGGTAGCAAGATTTGCATAAAGTCTATTGACAGTCTAAGAAGGAGGCTGATTCAAGGATGGTAGCAAATAGATGCCAGATACTAAGTGAAAAACTCTATGTATAAAATCCTCTAACAAGGTCACACCTAACAGTGTGTTTGTAACCTTTAACAGGGTTGGCTCCTAACAATGCTCACTTCAGAAGAGTGAAAATTTGGGGTACCGGTCCCAGTGGTTTTTTCCTTAATAGGATTTCCATGTTAAAATCCATGTGTTATGTGTGTATGGTTATTACTTTACTGTTTTACATTTCACATATGCATTTCTGGATTGATTAGGTATACTCTACATATTTACTGAGTATCGATAAATAGTTTTACTGCTTATCAGTAATCAAGGAGAATAAGGATAGACAAGGTAAACCGACAGACAGTTAAATCATTATTAGTATTTCATGGCATGCATCTTGTAGGGACTTAATAATTTGAGGTGTATTGATTGGTGGTTAAAGTTTAAAGGATGATTTTTGAAGCCACTGATTCACCCTCCCCCCCTCTCAATTATTACTAACAAAGTGAAACATTTTTTTGAACCGTATGTACATGATCACCGAAAGACAGGTTTATAGTGCAACCTGACATAGCAGTTAACAAAGGTCACCAAAAATCTTAAGTACAAAGGAACTTGACAGATAGATCACTGTGTAAACTGAGAACATAATTCACAGAGGAACCTGACAGAAGTTTATAGTGTAACCTGACAGTGTAAACTGACAGAGCAACCCGACAGACAATCTACAGAACAACCCAACAGATAGACTAAGAGAAAACCTGAGCACTAGTCTACCGAGAGACAACTTTATTCTGAGAAATGTGGATTTGACTTACACGTCAGATAAAACACTTAAGTTTCATATTTAGCTTAAAGCTTATATTTAAATCCATTTCTTGAGGGACAAGTAAAGTAATTGTAATTGTTTTAATCAGTCTAACTGATTGAAAACATGCAAACTAGGAGATCAAGGTCAAGTTGTAAACCTTTAATCATAGAGTTATCATTGAAAAGCGTGAAACTCATTTAAGTCAAATTCATTGTATAAATAGATGTGTAATCAATCAGAACAAGATGATGTGATGATGATTGTAGCTGAAGAGAACATCTATGGATTAGAGACAAAGTTTTATGCAGAGGGACAACAAAAGATGGAATTTGTTATAAAGAACAAGATATAAGGCTACCGAGCAGAACAAAGGTATTAATCAGTCACTATAGGTGATACATCATATTGTGAAATTAATGGATCTGTACTCAACAATTCTAGATTGCATATACTTGGGTCAATAAGTATTTTTGACTACATTATAACAAGTGTAGAAAATAGAAGAAATCCTTTGAGAAGGTGGATTTAACAATCCTTTTGTAAACCTCTTACCCGAGTGCACACTAAATAGTGTTGCTAAAGCTCTTAATAGAGTATACATTAACCAATCTAAACATGTTACTCCTAACAGGTTAAGATCATTAGAAGTGATCAAACTTGTAAGCCTTAACCAACCCCTTCCATTCTACAGATAGTGAAGTTTTGTGGGTTTCATCCCCACTGCAATTTTTACCTTCTAACAGGAGTTTTCTACATTACCAAATCTTGTGTCATGTGTAATACATTTCATGAATGTTTCTATGAATGTTTACATGCAAATTAAGTTTATGAATTGATATTACATGCATAAAGATAGAATAGCACATATGGTCGGTAATGCAAGGAATTGATTACTAAAAGGATTAAGGTTAATTGTCAAAAAGTTTTAAGGGTATTGATTCACCCCTCCCCTCTTAGTACACACCATTCCATGATTCCAACAATTGGTATCAGAACTAGATCTCTTATTTGGAAAAGTTTAAATCACTTGAGAGAAAAGATCATACAATGGAAAGGTATAAGCTAGACAAGAGTATTGAGAATCAAAAGTTGGAGATACATATCTTCTCTAAGAAATACAAAGAAGCTAGAATCAAGATGAGAGAGCTACTAGATGAAAGAAAGGTTATGGCATCTCATTGTAATTCAATAGAATATCATGAAGAAGAGATACCTGATTTATTTGAGTCAACATGATCTACATCTTGCAATACATCAGACACATATGAAGGAAGCATTACAAATCTGAATTAAATCAATCAATATCTAGCTGGACCAATGAAATCACTGTAAATCGGTCAAGAGACATAGATGGTAATGATGATTGAGGTTATGAACAATGCTAGACAAGTTGAGAAAGAAAGAACATTGACTATTGATGATAGGAGGAAGATCACTGAGAAGCTATAAGAAAGAGAGTCAAAAATACAAAGACTTACTAAACATCATCATGAGATCACCAATAAGATTATTGTTATGAGTCAGGAGGCAAACTGAATCAACATAGAACTTAATGGAAAATTGGAAGCTATTGGTGACCTAAGAGAAGAAAATGAAAGACTCAAGCATGAAGTAATAATTCAGCAACAACACAATGATATGATCAAGAGAGCTGAAGAAAGTACAAAAAGAATGGATGATTTTTTGGATGGACAAAGAAGAGTCAACAACAATATTGGACTAGGTTAAACCGAGCATGGAGAATCACCATACCAAGATGATCCAAAAGATGTCTACACAAATCCAAGACCAAGGAAGTAGTCATGCAATCACTGTGGAAAACTAGGCCACACATCAAATGTTTGCAGAAGAAAAATTAAAGGTATTCCTAAATCCACTTCTACATTCATTGGAAATTGTTATAACTATAACAAGAAAGGACATAAAAGCATATGAATGTAAATCTAAGGTGAAACCACCAAATAAGGAAACCTACATGGAAAAATATTGTCCTACTTGCAAAATGCATAGGCACACAACTTTTGAATGCAGGAAGAAGAAAAAGAAAGAATGAAAGCCAAAAGAACAAGAAAATGATTATCAACTGAAAAGAGTCGGCAACTCAAATGTTTGGGATTAAAATACATGGACAAACTACACAACATGTGGTAAATATGGACACATATTTGCAAACTACATGATAAAATGGATAAGAAGTTATAGAAGTTGGACTAACCCCAGAATGGCATGCTTACACTATCATAGGGTCGGTCATCTAAGCAAGGACTACAAAGACCGAGTGACAGAGACAACCACTTTTTCCAATGACAACACCATTGAAGACATCAGGAAGATGAGAAACAAAATGTGGAGGAAAGCTACAAGCACTGATGATGTTGGACCAAGCAATGCAATTAGTGACACCTTATCCAATGGATCTGGTGACATCACCACCCCCACTTAAGCAGAACAAGTAAGTATGGAACTACACCATACCAACTTATATTTTACATCAATTCCATTATACTTTGATAAAATGCCAAACTAGCATTATTAAAGATGCACTAAAGTATTACTTGTTAAGAATGTGTGAATACAATCTCATCGGTCAATACATACCGAGAATCATTGGTGCACATATGAAAACCAAGTTAACAATGTAAACCAAGACTTGTCAGTAATAATGTAAAAGACATTAAAGTCTTTGCCACTTATCAAGCACCGTCGGTAAACCTGTGAAAGGTCAAGTGAGTTGTCACATACCCCATGCCAAAAGTTTGTGTGATACCTGAGCGAATCTGTCTTCAAACACTGAGAAGTGGGCAGAGAAGTTATTGTGCCACTTAGGGCATTGTCTATAAAAAGATCATGGAATAGCTCATTCACTCACCATGTGATTAAGAGCGAAGAAGCAGAGGGAAATAGAGCACAGAGCGAAGAACAATGACTAGATTGTGGAAGTGACTCACAATAGATTCATGACATTCAGATAGATCAACAATAGCTACATCAAGACAAGTGAGTAACTTATGACTCACCAAGCTCACAGTTATTTATGGGAAAATCCCTAATTTTTAGAAATCATGGAAACCACATCTTGTATTTCCAAGATCAATAACGCCAAGGAGAAAAAGGTTAATCTAATCAAGAACACCACTTGTGAAGAACCTAAATACAAGTTCTCTCTAGAGATTGCTTCACAACTCGATGTCACTGGTGCATTTTCAAGCATACCACCTATGGTTTTTCTGATTGAGAATGTTCGAGCGTATATCCATTGCAAAGTTACAGAAATTGGAGATTTGGAGGTTGAGAAAGCTTACAAGAAGCTTTGCACAGACAGAACCATCAAGGATGAACATAAAAATATTGAGGTGAAAGGGATGATAAATGCTCTAATGTTCCTGATGGAGTTTAAAACCGAGTGGATCAGGATAGTGCTGAGAAGAGTGCATGACCAAAATATGTGACTAGACAAGCCAAAATAAATCACTAGGGATGTGATACATGCAGTGACCAGTTATACTATAACCGACAAGGCCAAGGCACTTAAACACCCTTCTCACCCTGATATTGAGAGGATGACATGCACATAATGGGATGGAAGAGGATTGAAGGTAAATTCCATCAAAGATCCAGAACTAAAATTTGGTGCATGTGTGATGGGATACAAGATATTCAAGGCTAGTAGAATGAATAGTATTGCATACGGAGCAGTAGACACTGCTCACAAGATGTTAAAGAAGGGATTTCAGATGGATCTATCTAAGCTTCTACTGAAGCAGTTAGATGAGAACATGAGGACAATTAGGTCTACAAAGTCCAATTCATGTAAGTTTAGATCACTTCTAATGTGCATATTTTTCTACTTTCAAGACTTCTTTCCATCTATCGGTAATGTCAACTTGGATACTACCCGACCACTGACAATTCAAATCAATGAATTCATCAAGTCACTAGGTGACAACTTTACATCAGTCATGGATGAATACTTCACTGGATTCAAGGAAACAATACATAAAAGGATGATGATACCAAAACAACTGGTAGAAAAATATAAAGCAAATATTAGTTTTATGGTGGACATCGATACCACCTTGATCAAACTAGTTGTAATGAGGACAACATGGTTAGCCCCACTTGACTATGAAATCGACATAAAGCAAGCCACCAATTCTATTGAATCATTATTGGTGTACAAGCACCCACTAAAACAACATGAATAACTCATCAAGATGAGACTCCTAGGGGGTCTTGAGGATGCCCAAGTCCTTAGGGTATCATTCTTAGTTCATTGACCCAATTGTAAGGCCTGGTTCCAAGATTGGCATTCATAAGCCACTTGGTCAACCATTGGTCAAAGGGTCCCTAGAACCTAGGATTTGGGAATTTTATGCTCTTAGGATGTTTTAAGTATGTTAGGAACATTAGATTCACTTTCTGCAATAAGATTGCATCTTTTGTGCAACTTTGCAAAATGTTGTCAAAAGTTGTCAAGCAACTTTGACAACATTTTACATATTTTAGTAGTGAAGTCTAAATGACTTCCCCAATGGACATATAGTTTGAAATATGGTTTTAACCATTTTTAAAATGTTTTGTATCCCTTTCAGGCAGGTGTATCATGATGTAATGTTTCTCTTTGAATCAATAAAAATAACTGATTTTCCTGTAACAGTCGGCTTGCAACTTTGGGTACAAACCCGTACGGACAAACCAGAGCATGAAACTAATTAGGAAGTAAGAAGTAGTGAATCACCTTTCATTTTCATTTGTTTTTAGGTCTTTATGATCTCTGGTTTGTAAGTTAGAGCATTTTCTTTGTTCACTGGTCTAAAACCCTTCAAAACTAGGGTTTACTCACCAAATTTCATTTTCCTCTCATGTCCACCCTTGGAAAATTCTTATCTTTGGTGGAATGAGAGGTTTAAATGTTTTATACATGATTTCTAAGTTTATTTGTAGGGAAATCAGGGTTGGAGCATGTTTTGAGTAGAGAATGGTCGGCATCTCTATGTGGCGACCAATAACCAAAATGGCGCAGCAGTGAATTCCATGAGATTTGGGTTGAGTCAGACCTTTTCATTGGGGTTGGAGGAGTTTGGGACCATCCCAAGTGCATTATAGGTCTTATTTTCATCTTCCCTTAAGAATTTGGGGTACTTCCTTTGTTAATGGAGACCTAATTATCAATTAGGCATGTCTAGTTATGTGATGTCTAAGCCACTTCCTTTTCACTTCAGAACCCTTGGCTTTAGGAATTATCAGTACTCAATAGAGGGTACTCAAAAATGTGATTATTTCCCTGGGTCCATTGTGAATTATTGAAGTTATGTCCAATAAACCCTTTATACAGGGCTACAAGGAATTGAAGGCTTGATTATGGAACACATACCTCAAGGATACCCTAGAATTTCTTAATGGTGGGAACATGTCTTGTTAGGCTTAAGAAGACCTTTGTAAACTTGGCTTAACCCCTATAACTCTAGTTTTCAATTAGGGTCTTATGAATCAATATTTGGATGTTGATTGCATAAGTATGGATTGTTGAATTACATTGCACATCTTTAATCTAGTAGTGAACCTTTGCCAAGATGTTGTAAGGAGTTGTGTGATTGTGTTGTGAACTTTTGTAAAGGTGTAAGACCTAGGTGAAGAGGGTTGTGTGGTTGAATACCCCTTTGGGAGAGTGGGAAGGACCTAGTGTCTAACTTTCCTTATCATACCCTAGATCTTGCATCAAGTGGTATCAGAACAACTTAAGGATCTTTGGACTGATTCAAGTTGCAACCATGTCAGATGGTGGTGAAGAAAGTGAACTTCCAAATAGGATGAATAATGCAGAACTAATGAGAGTAGTAAAGGAGCATAATGTAGACAGAAAGTGGATGGGGCAGGAGATGGAAAGGCTTAAGGAACAAGTTAGGAACAGTGGTGGTAACTCTGGAATGGAAGAGGAGGGGAGTGATGAAGAAGCCCCTTTGTAGGAGGAAGAGGAGATCCTTGCAGACCAGAGGCTAATTGTAAATAATTTGAAGTCTATGGAGAGGAGAACCATGGACACTAAGTTTGATCTACCTATCTATAATGGAAATATGGATGCATAAGAAGTCATGGACTGGATGGATGCACTCACTAGTTTCTTCAATTGTGAGGAGATACCAGAACACAAAAAGGTGAAAATTGCAAAGTCCAAGTTAAAGGGGTCATCCCTAACTTGGTGTAACTTCACTCAAGTAGAGAGGGTGAAGATAGATAAGAATCTAGTGGGCACATGGAAGAAGATGATGGCCTTGGTGAAGGAGGCTTATGTTCTAGAAGATTATGAAGTGCAACTTCATAAGAAAAGATAGAGTTTGAGGCAAAAATAAATGGATGTCTCAGGGTACACTGAAGAATTTCAAAAGCTCTCCATGAAATCCAAATTGGTAGAGCCAAAAAGTGTCAAGCTTGCAAGATACATGCAAGGATTGAGGATAAATATCCAGTATGAGTTGAGTTTGTGCTCCCCAACTACAGCGCAACAGTGCTTTCAATTAGCACTAAAAGTTGAAGACAAATTCAAGAGAAGACAAGATCAAAGTTCTAGGGGTAGATCTAACAACAACCCTAACAAAAATTTTAGAGGAAGAGGAAATACATGGGGTAGAGGATAGTCAAGAAATGACAGACCCATGTAGAAAATCAAGGAGGAAGAGAACAAGGAGAGTCAAGTAGCAGAGGAGGCTACAGAGGCAGGAGACCTTTTGGCAGAGGTAGGGGAAGAAAAAATGAACCCCTAAGGTGTTTCAACTGCAATTAGTATGGCCACCATGTAGGGAGATGCCATGAGAGGAGGAACAATAACCAAGGTGAGAGAAGAGCATAGTTGGTCCAAGAAGACAACCATGAACTTGAAGCTAAAGAAGGGACAATCCTGACGATGAGATAAGGCTTCTTGCAAGTACCAAACACTCAAGAGCCACCCCAATGGAAGAACCTTTTCAGAACAAGGATCAGATTCCAAGGAAAGGTATGTAACTTGTTAATAGACTCTGGTTCAACATATAATTTGATCTCTAAGGAAATGGTGCATAAGTTAGAATTAAATAAAACACTACATCCTTTTCCTTATAATGTTTCTTGGCTCACTAAAGGACAACAAACACTAGTCACTGAACATGCTATGGTAGAATTTTCTCTAGGAGATTTATAGGATAAGGTTTTGTGTGATGTTGTAGAGATGGATGCTTTCCATCTTCTACTTGGGAGACCATGGAAATATGACATGGATTCCACCTATAGTTGTAGGAAAAACACCTACACTATCATTAGGGATGGAAAAACCTTCACTATGAAGCCACTGCCTGAACAAAAATCAGAAAAGGAACCCACTGTAATCATGATAGGGAGAAATAAATAGTAGAAACATTAAAGGAATCAAAGGAGGAAAGCTTCATATTGATCATGAAACCTAAGGAGAAGGAGGAATCTGACAAGAAAGCACCTGTACCAATAGAGGTCTAGGAATTACTAAACAAATGCAGTGATGTTACTACAAATGATCTACCCTCTTCCCTCCCACCCATTAGAGATATCACTCATAAAATTGATCGCATACTAGGATCCTCATTACCAAAAAAAGCAATAAGATGACTCCCAATCAGAATGCAGAGATTTCTAGACAAGTCGAAGAAATGCTAGCCAAGGGCCTAATACAGAAAAGTCTCAGTCCTTGTGCAATTCCTTCTGTTTTGGCACCTAAAAGGGATGGAACATGGAGGTTATGCATTGATAGTAGAGCTATCAAAAAAATAACAATCAGGTACAAATTCTCCATCCCAAGAATTGAATATCTTCTTGATCAACTTGGGACTGCTTGCTACTTTTCCAAAATAGACTTAAAGTCAGGTTACCATCAAATAAGAATCTGGCCAGGAGACGAATGGAAAACTACATTTAAGACCATTGAGGGGTTATTTGAATGGATTGTAATGCCATTTGGGCTAAGCAATTCCCCAAGCACATTAATGAGGCTCATGAATGAAATTTTCATTGATTACATTGACAAATTTAGTGTTATCTACCTTGATGATATATTGATTTTTAGCAGCAGCAGGTAAGAACACTTAAACCATTTGGAGCAAGTGATAAAGAGACTTCATGATCACAAGCTCATCATCAACTTGGATAAATGTACCTTCATGCAAAGGGAACTTACCTTTTTGGGGTTTGTTATCTCAAAGGGAACATTAAAAATGGATCCTAGTAAGGTGGAGGCCATTGTCCATTGGCCCACTCCAAGAAATCAAGGTGAGGTAAGGAGATTTCATGGTCTTTCTACCTTTTACAGAAATTTTATTAAGAAATTCTGTCATGTATGTTCCCCTATGCTAGATACTATCAAGGGTGGTAAGAAAACTAAGTTTGCTTGGACAAATGATGCTAACAATGCTTTTGATTACTTGAAGAACGGGGTTTCTCAATATCCTATCTTGACCTTACCTAATTTTAGGAAGGTGTTTACTATGGAGATAGATTCTAGTAACCTAGCCATTGGAGCTATCCTAAGCCAAGAGGGGAAACCTATAGCTTTCTTCTCTGAAAAGCTAAATGATGCTAAGAAAAGATGCTCAACATATGACCTTGAAATGTATGCAGTAGTGCAGGCTCTTAAAAAATGGAGACACTACCTTTTACCAAAAGAATTTTTTGTTTATACTGACAACCATGCATTAAGTTTTCTAAATTCTTAGGAAAAACTAAGTGTAAAGCATATAAAGTGGATGGAATAATTGCAGGCATACACATTCACATTGAAGCACAAGAAAGGTCAAGCAAACAAGGTTGATGATGCCCTCAGCATAAGAGTTGTTTTGGTTGAAGAAGTGCAACTAAAAAGCATTGGGATTGATGCTCTGAAGCATCTATATGAAGGCGATCCAGATTTTGGAGAGGCATTCAAGGTGTGTTCTCAACTTGTAGGCAAATATCACACTGATTTCTCTAAATTTCTCATTCAGAATGACCTTTTGTTCAAAGGTTCCCAACTTTACATACCTAGGTGTTCTATGAGACTAGACATCATCAAATAAAAATACTGTGGTGGCATGGGTGGTCACTTTGGCGTAGATAAGACCATAGACCAGATCAAGAGGAGTTTCTTTTGGCCTAAGATGGATAATGATATCAAGAAATTTGTGGAAGCATGCACTATCTGTCAACAAGCTAAGGGTGTATCCACTAATTAGGGATTATACCAACCATTTCCAATTCCTAATAGGCCTTGGGAGTCAATCTTCATAGATTTTGTAATGGGCCTTCCTAGGAGAAAACAAGGTTTCGATAGTGTCTTTGTGATTGTAGACAAGTTCAGTAAGATGGTGCATTTTTTCCCTTGCAAAAGTACAAATGATGCCTCCCACATTTCTCAACTCTTCTTCAAAGAAGTTGTTAGGATCCATGGACTACCAAAGACAATAGTCTCAGACAAGGATGTTAAGTTCCAAGGACATTTTTGGTGAACACTTCACAATAAATTGGGAACAAACTTAACCTATAGCTCTTCCTATCACCCACAAACTGATGGCCAAACATAAGTGGTGAATAGATCATTGGGGAACCTTCTAAGATGTTTAACCAAGCAACATAACTAGAGTTGGGATATCATCCTCCCACAAGCAAAGTTTGCATTTAATGATTCTCTAAATAGATCCACCGACAAAACATCTTTTCACACAGTTTATGGGTTGCACCCAAGAGGCCCATTAGATCAGATAGATCTACCTTTAGACTTTAAGATCAGTGCTCAGGGAGAAGAACTGGAAGAACTCATTTCCCAAGTTCAACATGAAGTAAAAACCAAACTATTGCAGACAACCCAAAAGTACAAAGAGCAGGCAGAGAAAAGGAGAAAAGAAGTTCATTTCTAGATTGGGGATAAGGTTTGGGAATACCTCGGGAAAGAGAGGTTACCAAAAGGTAGATACTCCAAAATACACATGAAGAGAGTTGTCCCATGCACCATTTTGCACAAAATGGGAGAAAATAATTATGAAATAACTCTTCCCCCTACTTTGTTTATTTCTCCAATTTTTAACATTGCTGATCTAACCTCTTATAAAGGTGATGTAGATTGTGATGATGCAGGTACTTCTAACAACTTGGGTCCTTCAGATACTTCAGATGTTGTGCCCAATCTACCTCCTAGCCAACCAGTGCAATTGGAGAAAATTTTGGAATCCAAAGTCCTCAAACAGACCCGGTTGAAAAATAAAACTTAACAAATAAATTATCACACCAAACTTTCATATTTTATTCACCCAGGAAATATGACTATAAGCTGATTATTTTATTCACCCATGAAATATGTACTATAATACAATTATTTTATTTCCATTTTCTTTTATTTTCATATCACTAAAGATAACTTATTGGTAATCATACAGAAGAGACCTTAGCGAAGCAATCCGACAAGTAGAAAATTGATTAAAGTATTTCAAGGCATACATCTTGTATTATAGTTCTGCCCAATCTACCTCCTAGCCAACCAGTGCAATTGGAGAAAAATTTGGAATCCAAATTCCTCAGATAGACTCGGTTGAAAACATATATGCAGTACCTTGTTAAGTGGAAAGGCCTGCCCAATATTGAAACTACATGGATGATTGAAGACCAGATTAAACAACATAACACTTCCATTGATCAACTTGACTTAAGTGGGAACTTGAGTTCTAAAATTCATAGGGAGTATGGTGCAGAAGCACCCACTAAAACAACATGAATACCTCATCAAGATGAGACTCCTAGGGGTTCTTGAGGATTCCCAAGTCCTTAGGGTATCATTCTTAGTTCATTGACCCAATTGTAAGGCTTGGTTCCAAGATTGGCATTCATAAGCCACTTGGTCAACCATTGGTCAAAGGGTCCCGAGAACCTAGGATTTGGGAATTTTATGCTCTTAGGATTTTTTAAGTATGTTAGGAACATTAGCTTCACTTTCTGCAATAAGATTGCATCTTTTGTGCAACTTTACAAAATGTTGTCAAAAGTTGTCAAGCAACTTTGACAACATTTTACATCTTTTAGTTGTGAAGTCTAAATGACTTCCCCAATAGACATATAGTTTGAAATATGGTTGTAACCATTGGTAAAATATTTTATATCCCTTTCAGATGGGTGGAAAGGAATCATGATGTAATTTTTTTCTTTGAATCAATAAAAATAACTTATTTTCCTGTAATAGTCGGCTTGAAACTTTGGGTACAGACCCGTACAGAAAAACCAGGGCATGAAACCAATTGGGAAGTAAGAAGTAGTGAATCACCTTTCATTTTCATTTGGTTTGAGTTCTTGATGATCTCTGGTTTGTAAGTTAGAGCATTTTCTTTGTTCACTGGTCTAAAACCCTCCAAAACTAGGGTTTACTCACCAAATTTCATTTTCCTCTCATGTCCACCCTTGGAAAATTATAATATTTGGTGGAATGAGAGGTTTACATGTGTTATACATGATTTCTAATTTTATTTTCAAGTAAATCAGGGTTGGAGCATGCTTTGAGTAGAGAATGGTTGACATCTCTATGTGGCGACCAACAACCAGAATGGTGTAGCAGTGACTTCCATGAGATTGGGGTTGAGTCAAACCTTTTCATTGGGGTTGGAGGAGTTTGGGACCATCCCAAGTGCATTACAAGTCTTAGTTTCATATACCCTTAATAAATTTGTGTACTTCCTTTGTTAATGGAGACCTAATTATCAATTAGGCCTGTCTGGTTATGTGATGTCCAAGCCACTTAATTTTCACTTCAGGACCCTTGGCTTTAGGAATTGTTAGTACTCAATAGAGGGTTCTCAAAATTGTGATTATTTCCCTGGGTTTAGTGTGAAGTATTGAATTTATGTCCAATAAACCCTTTATGCAGGGCTACAAGGAATTGAAGGCTTGATTGTGGAACACATACCTCAAGGATACCCTAGAATTTCTTAATGGTGGGAACATGTCTTGTTAGGATTAAGTAGACCTTTGTAAACTTGGTTTAACCCCTACAACTTTGGTTGTCACTTAGGGTCTTATGAATCAATATTTGGATGTTGATTGCATAAGTATGGATTGTTGAATTACATTGCACATCTTGAATCTAGTAGTGAACCTTTGCCAAGATGTTGTAAGGAGTTGTGTGATTTTTTTTTGAACTTTTGTAAAGGTGTAAGACCTAGGTGAAGAGGTTTGTGTGTGTGAAGACCCCTTTGGGAGAGTGGGAAGGACCTAGTGTCTAACTTTCCTTATCATACCCTAGATCTTGCATCAGTTATTAAATGAACCATTGGACAAGTCACTACCAAGGTTTGGAACCTATGAAGAGGCTAAGGAAAGAAAAAATAACATCCTAGTAGTAAACAAGATCGACAGAAAGAAGACCAAAATGGTCAAGACACTTGAAAACAAGTTTTTGGTTAGTGAAGAAGAAACATCACAACAACAAGACACTGAGGGACAGTCACCCATCGGAGAAAGTGAACAAGTGAGTGAATCTAAATAAATAGATTCTAATGAACCACCCCCAAAGAAGCCAAGAACTACTGCTGCATCTCAGAGAAGGAGTCAGACAACAGAATATGCAAGTTCATCACAGGTTAAGAAAGCGCAAGTGAGGAACTACAAGAGGAAGCCTCAAACAGGATGAACTTCAGAACCAAAGAGGAGAAAAAAACTAATTCAAAGCAAGGAAGATATAGAGGACACTCAAAAAGATGAACAACCTATAAAGAAAAAAGTTCCTACCAAAATTGATGAGGTTGTTGCATCAATCATCAGGCCAGGTTCAATATCTGAGCCTAAGATTAGAAAATGGCTAACTTTGAATCTCGAGGATCAGAATATGATAGAAGAAGTTGTCATCACAACAATGTGTATTTTCAAATATATACCTATACAGTTTGAAAATAAGATGGCACAAGAACTTCTAGATAGGTTATCAACAAGATGGACATTTTCATTGAATTTTGAAAAGAAGATAAGGGAAAGATCCCTAGTTTCTGTTATGCCACCTGAGTCCAAATGGAAGAAATTGATGAAATGCTGAATTTATATTCAAAGAAGTTCTCAGACAAATTGAGAGCCTACAAGGTACTACAGGGAAGCCTAAATGAGCATGGCAAGGAAAGTGAGGATACTTGGATACAAATACTCAATGTACCTAAAAATGACACAAGCCCTTAGAGAGTATCAGAACTTACCGACAAGCCTCACAATGAAGAAAATCAGGCTGTACCAAGCCCACATCACATTCTTATAAATGACACCGAGGATGACAATCAAGTTGAATTGAACACCAAAGATAGTAAAGAAATGGATGACATTCCTCATATTTTGCAATCATTAGGAGACACAACAAATGTCACAATCCAAGATGTGACAATCATAGATATTACTGAAGATCCTATCGATGAAGTAAAGGTAGATGAAGATGTCACTATTACCTCCGAGAAAATCAAGGAACAGGAAACAACAATGGATGTTGCATAGGTTAATATACCAGGACAAATGCCATTATTGATACAAGCTATCAATATAATGACAAAAATAAGAGATACAACACCAGAGCATGATGCAAGCATACCCGAGCATAAGGGTGAAGAAGAACAGAAAAACACAATCGATGAACAAAAAGAAACAAATGGAGATAAAAAAGATAAAGGTGAATAAGAGAAGAAGGGTGATGCCACTCCAAAGGATACCGAAGGAGAATTTGCAGAGAAATCTAAGGTTGATGTGGAGATGTCCACACCAAACTGATAGGTAGACACCGAGCAGCAGATAAAAGGCACAACACCTCCAAAACCTTCATCAAGTACATCAGATTAAGAAAAATAACTTGCTATGGTAATGCATATAGGTGCCTCCACTACACTTTCAAAGAAGAAGAAGAAGAAGAAGAAGAAGAAGAAGAAGAAGAAGAAGAAGAAGAGATCAAGGTCAAGTTGTAAACCTTTGATCATAGAGTTATCATTGAAAAGCGTGAAACTCATTTAGGTCAAATTCATTGTATAAATAGATGTGTAATCAATTAGAACAAGATCATGTGATGATGATTGTAACTGAGGAGTACATCTATGGATCAGAGATAGATTTTTATGCAAAAGGACAACAAAAGATGGAATATGTTATAAAGAAAAAGATCCAAGGCTATCACGCAAAATAGAGGTATTAATCAGTCACTATAGGTGATACATCATATTGTGAACTTAATGGATCTGTACTCATAAATTCTAGATTTCATATACTCAGGTCAAAAAGTATTTTTGACTACATTCTAACAAGTGTAGAAAATAGAAGAAATTCTTTGAGAAGGTGGATTTAACAATCCTTTTGTAACCCTCTTAACCGAGTGCACACTAAACAGTGTTTCTAAAGCTCTTAACAGAGTAGACCTTAACCAGTCTAAACCTGTTACTCCTAACAGGGTAAGATCATCAGAATTGATGAAACTTGTAAGGCTTAACCAGCCCCTTCCATTCTGCAGATAGTGAAGTTTTGTGGGTTTCATCCCCACCGTAGTTTTTACCTTCTAACAGGGGTTTTCTGCGTTACCAAATCTTTTGTCATGTGTCAATACATTTCATGAATGTTTACATGCAAATTAAGTTTATGAATTGATATTACATGCATAAAGATAGAATAGAACATATGGTCGGTAATGCAAGGAATTTATTACTAAAAGGATTAAGGTTAATTGTCTAAAAAAATTAAGGGTACTGATTCACCCCTCCCCTCTTAGTACACACCATTCCATTATTCCAACAATGTTGTGGTTGTAGAGGACCAACATCTTTATCTAAACCCTACTCTTAATGTATCTCTTTATGTTCCTTCTAGTGATAGTGATGGTGATAATAATAACTCTACTCCTCATGATTCTTCTTCTAGTGATGATTCGATTACTTCTAAGAGAAAGCCTAAATGGTTTAAGAATTCACTTCAAGAATGTGATGATTGTATATCTAGAATGAGTGAACTTAAACCTACGAGAGTTAATTATTGTAATTATGATTTTATGTCTTCTATTATGAGTTCTAATGATCCTAAATCTTTTGAACAAGATAAAATTCAACCTCATTGGAAAAAATTTATGCAAGAGGAATATGATACTTTAATTTCTAATCAAACTAGGGATTTAGTTCCTTTGCCTCATGGTACAAATTTGGTTTCATGCAAATGGTTATTGTTTAAAGCTAGATTAGTTTCTAGAGGTTTCTCTCAAATTGAAAACTTAGATTATAATGAGACTTTTTCTCCTATTTCTAAAATGCCTAAGATTAAACTTATTCTTTCCTTAGCTTCAAAAATGAATTGGCCTATTCACCAAATAGATATTCAACATGTTTTTTTTAAATAGTGATTTGCATTAGGAAATTCATGTCTCAACCTCTTGTTTTTGTTAAAGAAGGTAATAAACATTTAGTTTGCAATTTGAAAAAATCCATTTATGTCTTTAAATAATCTCCTATATAATGGTATTCTAAGATTAATGCATTCTTTCTTTCTCAAGGTTTTGTTAGAAGCAAAAATGATCATAATCTATATATTAAACATATTGAACATGATATTATCATTATTGTTTTATATTTGGATGATTTGATTCTTACTTCAAGTTCAAATACTTTAATTTTTTATATTAAGATTCAACTTAATCAAAAGTTTCAAATGACAGATTTAGGACTTTTACATTATTTCCTAGGAATTCAAATTTGCAAAACCCCAAAGAGTATTTTCCTATCTCAAAGTAAATATGCTCAAGATCTTTTAGACAAGTTTAAAATGAATGATGCTACTCATGTTTCAATTCCATGTGAATTAGGCACTAATTTAATGATTGATAAGCAAACTTCATTTGTGGATGTTTTATATATAGAAAACTAGTAGTAAGTTTGAATTATTTAACTCTCACTAGACCAGATATTTCTTATAATGTTAGTTCGGTTTCAAGATTTATGTCTAAAGCTCAACAAACTCACTTTAAATTTTCTAAAAGAATTTTACGATATATTAAAGGCACTATTAATGTTGGTTTATTTTATGATGCAAATTCTGATTTTTCTTTAAAAGGATTTATTGACTCAAATCTAAGGGAGATCCCAGTGATGGTAAATCTACTTGTGGATATTGTTTCTTTGTTGGTTCAGGTGCTATTTCATGGGATACTAAAAAGCAGCATTCTACATCTCTTTATTCTATAGAAGTTGAATACAAAGGATTTACTAATGTCTCTAAAGAATCTTTATGGCTTAGAAGATTGCTTGAAGATTTGGGGCTGCCGCAACAAGATCCTACATTATTGTATTCTTGCAACCAAAGTGTCTTTACCTTGGCTAAAATATCATATCTTTCATGCAAGGAAAAATAATATTTCTCTCCAACACCACTTTATTAGAGAACAAATTGAAGACAAGAAAGTGTCACTTCTACATTGCAAGGGGGAAGATCAAGTTGATGATATTTTGATGAAGCCTCTTTCTAAAGACAAATTTAGATTTCATTGTAAAAATCTGGGTTTGCAACCCATTGATGTAAACTCCCCAAGTAAAGCTTAGGGGGGTGTAAGAATATTAATCTTTCCTTGGTTGTATTTAGTTTGGGATATTACTTTGGAATATTTTACATGTAATTTTTCCTCTTGTACATGTGTGAGGACATGCCATTTCTTTTTATTCCTTTATTAAGGAATTTTAGTTTTCCTCCTTAAGAGGATGTTGACACATTGTATACACATATTATGAATGGTGAGATCCATATATTTGTAACTCCTCTACTCATCTCTATTTAAGAGATGATTCTCCTCTCATTTATTCTCTATGATGTTATTTTAATGAGCTCTCTCTCTCTCTCTCTCTCTCAAGATTTATCTCATTCATAATACATAAGGGTTTTTTCTTTTCTTTTCCCCTTTCAAAATCTTTTGTGTCTCCACTCTCATTTGGGTGATTGCTCTCTCAAGTTATTAATCTTGTGTGGTAACATTACTTCAATTAATAAACTTACTGGGATTTCTTTTTTCATCTCGTCCTCTTGTATTTCCTTTCAAGCAACAATCATAGAAATTTTTAAAATAACAAAAATGAACATCATAAAATCCTGCAAATCTAAAACCCTAAGTTTCTAAAGAACCTATAATATTTTTTAGTGGTAAAATGGGCTATGTATCGAAACCTCTAAGAGTTTGGATGCAAGTTGGTAAATCTCTAGAAGAAGTTGTTGGGTCTTTCACTTAGGCAGCAATGCATAATCTAGCATCTCCTGCTATGAAATTCCTGATGATAGAGGAGGAAGTGTTATTAGTCATTGAGATAAATTTCAAGTATATCGATATTTACATAAAAATAAGAACCGTTGCAGAGGGAAACAAACATTCACTCACCAAAGGAGCATGGTCTAACATCAGATGGCTGGTAAATCAACAAATACCATTTTTTTCAGAGACCAAAATAGGGTGTTTTTGCAAATAAAAAGGATTAAATGTGGATGAAGCATTTGACTCCAAAAGTGGTTTTTGAGGCAGTGAACTTCAAATTTCATATCTATTACCCTCACTACCTATCATGGTCACACTGTCAACCTTCTTGACATGCCCTTCCTATGTATGTCGTGGAAAGCTTCAAAGAGGAGTATCTTCCCCAATGCAAAAAGTATGCGTGGGGCATACCCAACTCTGAGACGTGCAATATTTTTTCACAACTCTCCATGGGATTTGATGCCCAAATTTTTAATGTTTTATTGTTCTGTCTATCATGCATAATTCTTTTTTTGTCATTGTTGGTCAATGATCCTTTGGTCAGCCCCCCAAAAAAATCTGAGTGAGATTTGATGCTTTACTGGTGGAAGTTGAACCCAAGAATAGCAAAAATTATATTACTTTAATCCTAAATTGAGTCATCCTTATTGTTGCATCTATTATTGAAACACTAAGGGTTTGTTTTTTTGGTGGAATTAAATAATGTTGGAATTTTGAAAGTCCAGTATTTGACAATTTAGGAAGTTTTAAATTCGGAAAGTAGTTTTTGGAATATGGCTAGAACCGTTTGGTTCACCTACAATTTGTAGTGAGAAGATGCATTTTATGTGTTTGGTTCCATAATTCTTGAAATGGAATACCGCCTAAATGATTTTTTTATTTTTTAACAAGAATGAAATGTGATTCAAATGTGAATTTTGTTATGTGATTTAAATGTGATTTTTGTTATGTGATTTCATCCACAACAATCCATAGCCTCAGTGATGTAGTCTGGAACACTAATAAAATTTAGCTCAATTTTTTATGCGCTGAGGTTGATTTTGTGACTGTCAAATGAAGAAAAATTGACCAATGTCTTTTTGGAACTTTTTTTGTCAAAGCAATCGACAACTGGCATAGTCGTCATAAAACCGAAGACATAAAGGTCGAAGAAAAAGGGCTTTGTGTCAAGAATTGTAAGCACCTTTCATGACCAACCCATTCCACAATTGGTCACATTTGCGACCAATGTACGATGTGATCAGTTGCAAAATAATGAAAATAATATTATATATAAATGATGCCAAAGTTGTTGAAACACTATGGGGGTTGGTCAGTATAGCGATGAGGATTCGTCGATCAATTCATCGTTCATATAGCTTTCTCGTCGATGACAAATGTGATGAACGTCAAAATAGCGACAAATTTTTTTTTAAAAATAAATTTCTATAGTTTTTTATATTGAACTAATAATATGCTGAAGTAATTCGCCAATGTAGAGCAGAGTTGAGCCTCGAACAATCAGGCCAGAATATACACAAACAAAATAGAGAAATTGTTGCCTTATTAGGAGCAAATCACATGCCAAGATTGGAGCTTCTATAAGGATGAATTTCACGGCCTAGAAGTTTCTTTTCAAATCCACAAGGAGAGATCTCACATTATGTTTTTGATGATTCTCTCCTTAGGCTTCGATCTCCATATATATGAGAATGAAATTATTCCCAAAGAGGCCAACTTGGTCTTACAAAATTCAACAAGGTATTTATGCTGAGAGGCTGACCTTGGGCCCTCAAATATTTCATTAAAGCATATATATATATGTAAGGTAAGAAATATTGCATTTAAGAATGTTATGTTTGAAATATGTGTGTGAGGAGGGTAGGATTATCTTCTTAATCCCAAATTTCTTAAAGGGAAGATCCAAATTGATTAACCCTGAAGAAAGGATCAATGCATAGATGAATCAACCTATTAAGAATATGGATAAAGAGAAAAACCCTAAATTCCCATTTTATAGGAGTGTGTAATAGATTTAGAAATATTAAGACCTTTAATTGAATTGAATAGGAGAAAAATACTAACCTTGAAATGTTGTAGATCTGAAGAATGCTATTTTCAGGGGTTTGCACTTAGTTCCTAGAAAATTTGAGACTATATCTAGAATGGAAATGTAGAGACGAACAAAACCCAGAAATATTTTTCCATTCTAACACAATTTTGATTTGTACCCTCAAGTTAATGTCACCATTGACCCATAATTTCCGATTATGACCTAGGGCAGAATTGACCTAAAAAGTCTCAGACTGAAATTCTATTTTTGGATCCCGAAAGTTTTCCAAAAAGGGTATCCGAATTTGTGCTTCAATCTACTTTTCCAAACCTGTACCTGCAAGAAAAATGGATTTGTTTGTTGGGGGGAGGGGTTTGCCTTAGTCAAACCCTGATTTAGGAATTAACCTTGAAATCAATAATTGAAATAAAGAATGCTAGCAAGTAGTAGAAGTAAATCTAATAATGAAGCTATGATATTCAATAGATATGCAATTGTATTTCGAATGCAAACAAAAATGAAAATATGAAAGCTTGGACTCAATTAGAAACCATAAACCTCCATGATTGTATGCTTGTAATCCACCTTAAAGAGAGAATGAGAGAGTCTTGAGGATGCACAAAGGATTTTGAAGGAAGACTACACCACCATGATGGATAGATCTAGGGTTTTGAATGATGAATCTGGAATGCTCGAACCAAATCCCTTCAAAGGCTTGAAAGCTTGAATCATTGATCTTCAATGGAGAACTTGAATTCTTGAGAGGGAGACTTGAAAACTTTGAAAGATTGAAAACATGTAGAACAATGGATGCTTGAACTTTTTGCTTGATGATACTTGTTCTTCACCTAGAGCTTGAGATTATCCTTCTTATCACTTAGTTCATGGTTAGAGAAAATGAGAGGAGAAAACTTCCTTATATATGAAACTAGGGCACAATCTTCTAGAGAGGTCTAAATAGGAGAATTAAATTCCAATTAGACCTATACCCCTAGAAGAGGACCTATATTAAATATAATTTAAGAATCGTCACTTTGGAACCCAAAACAGTCAACCTGGAAGCAGGAAATGAATTATTGATGACCTCCGGCAGCTGACCAAATTCCAAATTTGAAAGGGGGAACTGGGTCAAGGTTGAGGTCATCCTTGACCTAGGTCAAGGTCAAGGTTGACCTTGACCCAGGGATTCAGGACCCCTGGAAAACATGCCATTTGGGATGGAAGGTGCCCGGAGAGGTCCAATCAGGGTCCTAAACAGACACAAAAGTAGGAGAGGATGCAAAAATGAGGGGACAATATGATAGTGGTCAAAAACACCCCCTAAGGAGGGCTAAACATTCTTAACATGGAAGTGATTCCATTTTAAGATGATACATTAAGCCCCCACTTTAGCGGGAGTATGGAAATCGAACATACTCGTGGTAAAGTTAGAAGAAAGACTCTGGTGGATCACAATGAGGTAGAACATCAGTAAGTCAAGAAAATGAGCCCCCAGACCAAGGATTATAACTCAAAATACACACATAAAGATATGAAAGTAAAGAGAAATTAATCATAGAAAACATACATGACTACATAAGCAAGATAAGAGCAACACTATAGATAACATAGCTTCATGATCTAATCCTACTAGCATGAAAACGAAAGAGAAGAAAGAGAAAGTGATTACCTCACCTAGTAAGATGCCCACCTTACCATGAATCACCAACAAGGGAGAGCCCAACAGGTTCACCCATAAATTGTGCTTTGTAATTGTAATGTGTCTTCTGATGGATTTTGAAATATCCATATATTTACATTCTTATATCGCCATGGAATATAAAATGCGTGTCTTTTTAGGATTTAGCAACTTATGTGCATTACCTTCCAAGGATTTAGCATATTGTAAAATTGAAAATGTGTATCTCTTCATAATTTAGCAACTTATGTGCATTACCTTCCAAGGATTTAGAATATTGTAAAAATGAAAATGCATCTCTTCAGGATTTAGCAACTTATGTGCATTACCTTCCAAGGATTTAGCAAAATTAAAAATAAAAATGTGTGTCTCTTCAGGATTTAGCAACTTATGTGCATTACCTTCCGAGGATTTAGCATGTTTTCAAATGTAAACTAATGTAAAATATAGTATAAGGGAGACCCTATATATGCCCCCCTCCTTATTATGACTACCCACCAGGAAGGATAAGGAAGAGAAAGAGGATACCTACTTCACAAGGTAAGGCAATATCCAGTTTAACAACAATATACACTATATCCTTAGCAAAGAGTATTGACCCTTACCTCTAAGAACATAGATAATCATGAAATGGATATGTCACATATGGAAAAAGGATCCTCAAAGAGGAAGAGATATTATCATCAATACCCCCACCATAGAGGAGTGCTTAAGACAAAATGTCATCTTCCAAAGAAAAGCAGGACCAAAGATTCAGTCATCAAGCCCCTTGAGATGAAGAGGAAGAGGAATGTCAGAATGAAGGAGTCAAACTCTAACGAAAGCAAGGGAAAAAGTTTATAAAGAACATAATTTGAAATAAAGAAGAGGTGATGACCTAGGACAATCACCTCTCATATAAGAGGGTAAATGATTAGATAAGAAGGGGAAGGTAAATGAAATAATTCTCGAACATCAGTATCATGAATCCTAGCTTGGGCCCCATCATAAATGTGGGAAGAACTAGGGGTAGAAGATGGAGAAATAGAAATAGGAATATTTGGAATTGGATTAGGATTGATAGGATTAGGATTAGGAATATTAGGAGCTAGATTAGGAATGACAGGACTAGGATTAGGAAGATTAGTAAATGGGGTATCATCTACCCAATTCTTCATATAATCCAAAAGACTAATAAGTCTACTACACAAATCCTTAATGAAAGTAGGAAGACTAGTATTAGTTAATCTCAAAATAGCATAAGCAAGTGAAACATGAATATTAACAAACATGATGAAATGGATGATACTCTCATATACATCATAAGTACTATAAAGAGATGCTAAAAGAAGCATAATGAGAAAAATATCCATACCCCAAAGATTCTTAAAGATTTTCATAGTGAATGAAATGCAAGAAATATTTTTATATTTTTATGATTATGTAGATTTTTTTGTATTTTTAAATGCAAGAGAATAAGATAAAACTAATTTAATATGCAATATATAGTCTCTAAGAAAAAGAGGCAAAGCGTCTAACACCAAAAAGAAAGAGTTGTCTATTGCGGGTTCACCAAAATGTAAGGTAAGAAATATTGCATTTAAGAATGTTATGTTTGAAATATGTGTGTGGGGAGCGTAGGATTATCTTCTTAATCCCAAATTTATTAAAGGGAAGATCCAAATTGATTAACTCTAAAGAAAGGATCAATGCATAAATGAATCAACCTATTATGAATATAGATAAAGAAAGAAACCCTAAATTCTTGTTTCATAGAAGAGAGTGTGTAATAGATTTAGAAAGATTAAGAAATTTAATTGAACTGAATAGGAGAAAAATACAAACCTTAAAATGTTGCAGATCTGAAGAATGCTATTTTTGGGTGTCTGCACTCAGTTTCTAGAAAATCTGAGACCGAATCTAGAATGGAAATGCAGAGATGAACAAAACCCAGAAATATTTTTTCCATTCTAACACAGTTCTGATTTGTACACTCAAGTCAATGTCACCATTGACCCAAAATTTCTGATTCTGACCTAGGGAAGAATCAACCTAAAAAGTCTCAGACTGAGATTCTATTTTTAGATCCTGAAAGTTTGTCGAAAAGGGTATCCGAATCTGTGCTCCAATCTACTTTTCCAAACCTGTACCTGCAATAAAAATGGATTTGTTTGTTTGGGGAGGGGTTTGCCTTAGTCAAACCCCGATTTAGGAATTAACCTTGTAATCAATAATTGAAATAAAGAATGCTAGAAAGTAGTAAAAGTAAATCTAATAATGAAGCTATGATATTCAAAAAGATATGCAATTGTATTTCGAATGTAAACAAATATAAAAATATAAAAGCTTGGACTCAATTAGAAACCATAAACCTCCATAATTGTATGCTTGGAATCCACCTTAAAGAGAGAATGAGAGAGTCTTGAGGATGCACAAAGGATTTTGAAGGAAGATCACACCATCATGATGGATAGATCTAGGGTTTTGAATGATGAATCTTGAATGCTTGAACCAAATCCCTTCAAAGGCTTGAAAGCTTGAATCCTTGATCTTAAATGGAGAACTTGAATGCTTGAGGGGGAGACTTGAACACTTTGAAAGCTTGAAAACATGTAGAACAATGGATGCTTTAAAATTTTTCTTGATGATAGTTTTTCTTCACCTAGAGCTTGAGATTATCCTTCTTATCACTTAGTTCATGGTTAGAGAAAATGAGAGGAGAAAACTTCCTTATATATGAAACTAGGGCACGATTTTTTAGAGAGGCCTACTTAGGAGAATTAAATTCCAATTAGACCTATACCCCTAGAAGAGGACCTATATTAAATATAATTTAAGAATCATCACTTCAGAACCCAAGACAGTCGACTCGGAAGCGGGAAATGATTTTTTGATGATTTCTTGCAGCCGACAAACTTCTATATTTGAAAGGGGGACCCAAGTCAAGTTTGAGGTTTTCCTTGACCTAGGTCAAGGTTGAGGTTGACCTTGACCCAAGGAGTCAGGACCCCTGGAAAACATGCTAGTTGGGATGGAAGGTGCCCGAAGAGGCCCAATCAGGGTCCCAAATAGACACATAAGTAGGAGAGGATGAAGAAATGAGGAGACGATATGATGGTGGTCAAAAACACCCCCTAAGGAGGAATAAACATTCTTAACATGGAATTGCTTCCATTTTAAGACGATACAATATATATCAATTTCAATGATAAATAATAAATAATAAATATTGGCAATATTTATTATTATTATTTATACTTATCAATTTATTGTCCAAGCTAGAAGATATTTGCCATAAAGGCCATAATATCAACACTCCCTCTTGGAATTGAGGCAAAGATCCACTCTTATATTGTTCATCACAACACTTAACCAAAATGGATTCCTTATCCAATGATGCCATAGATCTCTCATCTATGATAGTAGATCTCTATCTACTAGATATAATGAGAACTCAAATGTTCTTCATCATCCGTATGAGAATCAACTTCCTATATTGGTAACATCAAGTCATATGATGCTTACCAACCAGATATGGATTTCCTAGGTCCATGACCCAAGAATATCAATTCCATAATATTCAAGATAACATTAAGTACATGATATTTGCCAACCATAAGTGATATGAAGTCCATGATATCAAAACATCAAATCTATGATGTTTTAATCAATTTGTGGATTTCCTAGATCCATGAGTCACCTTGACTCTTTTGAATATCAAGTCCATGATATCCAAGGTAGCACTGAGTCCATGATGCTTTCCAACCACAAGTCATCTTGACTCAAACATCAAATCCATGATGTTTTGATCAATTTGTGGATTTCCTAGATCCACGAATCACCTTGACTCTTTTAAATATCAAGTCCATGATATCCAAGGTAGCACCAAGTCCATGATGCTTTCCAACCACAATTCATCTTGACTCAAACATCAAATCCATGATGTTTTAATCAATTTTTGGATTTCCTATATCCACGAGTCACCTTGACTCTTTTGAATATCAAGTCCATGATTCTTTCCAACCACAAGTGATCTTGAATCAAACATCAAATCCATGATGTTAGGAGAATTTTATTAACAAATATCAAGTCCATGATATTCACCAAGTGCTCAGAGTAATGGTCTATCGACATAAAGTCCATGATGTCCTCCAACTACTCAGGTGTGAATCCCTGATCCCCAAGATATCAAGAAAAATGGTCTAAGGAATATCAAGTCCATGATATTCACAAAATGCTCTAAGCAATGGTCTCCAGAAATCAAGTCATGATGTCCATCAAATGCTCAACAATGGATCCCTCATCCATAAGAGGAATATCAAGTCCATGATATTCTCTAATTCATAAGAATAACTTAGCCATGAGCATAAGTATATCCAACAATAATCATAACCAAATAAATCTCATAAAAAAATCTTATCTTATGAATCCATATAATTATAAGAGTAACAACTATGATCATGTCTCAAAAAAAAACTTATCCACATAAGAATAACAACTATGATCATAAGAATCATAATGTGTTCACACATAGAACCACATATAATCTTAGCCATATGAAAGAAAGTATGATCCATTCATACACAATAAGCCAATAAAGTATGCTTCATCCATCCATGCTAAAGTATACAATAGGCCAATAAGGTATGCTCCATACATACATGCTAAAGTATACAATAAGCCAATAAAGTATGCTGCAATAACCAATATATTCAAATGTAGTTCTCTCATAGAACAAGCATAAATCATCATACTAAATTAAATAATATAAAACATTACACAACCAACTAGTATAATATATGTATTGCCACAGCTATAACTAAGTCCAAGATAGAAATATGTCAGTGCATATAGCTCAGAAAAACTCCCTCTCAATATGCAATAGACTCAGCTTACAAAGGAAAGTAAGTTCCCTCATACATACCAGATTATATCATTGTTCAATGCCAATGTAAAGGCCAACACAAACCAATGATGTAAATGTACCAAAGTACTTCCTTCACATTCATAGACAGTCAATGACAATTAATTGATTATGTATGTCTACATATATGCATAAAAAATACATGAAACAATTATCCATCTATACCAAAAACAATATAGTCTCAACTATACGTCATAAATATAGACTCAGCCATAACAAAGAAGAAGGGTATGCTAACATAAGCCAAGTGTTAGGTAAAAGAGATGTGCTCACACATAAATGACATATAGAAATATGACAAATGCCAATACTCTTGAATCAGCCAATATGTCAATCTACCATATGTTAATGCTCAAAAAACTCAAAATTATGAGCATTGTTCCATCACATATAACATCAAACTTGGGCACATGTCCATTGAAAACTTGGGGAAAATAAGAGTGCAAGAAAGGAAATCAAATTAATTGGACTCACAACTATTGTCTATATGTGGTTCTCACAGGAAGTATGCATAGCAAAAAACAAACAACCTACTCATAACTGATTGTTTGCATTCTTTTAAGACAAAATTAAACATACTTGAATAAATATAATATTAAAAATTAAGTTGCATTTACTGAAGACATGCTTGATCAGGATGAACTGAAGGCACTCAATCAATTTGTGAAAGATAAAAGGAATCTCTAAACATGATATTGAAGATAAAAATGAGGCATCCAAGGTGCCTAATGCCCCCAGTTGGGATGCTACAGTTGAACTGGATATTGATCCCACTTTGTGGATATTTGACACTGATAAGGTCGAAGGAAGCAACAAAATCATTGGATCATGGGATGCATGATGACCCAGGATCTAAGATTTTATTTTGACCTCTCATTACTGATACTTTGATTTTGTAATTCTCTTATAGTTTTAGACTAATATGCTACCAGACTTATTTTTTTGATGTGCTTAGATGCTCTATAATGTTCTCTGATAGAAACTGTTGAAAAGCTTATATTTTGTACTTTGCGAGCACTAGAAAGTCTTGTAATGAGTATTATGAACTATCTACATTCTAAAATATGGTTAAGATAAGAATTGTATGAATAAAAATTACAATTCCCATAAGTTCTATAGAATCTTCTTTGTAAGTCAATAAGAATTTCAATTCATTCTATATTAGCCTATTCTCCTTGAAAGAAGTAGCACTCACCAAAAACTCTTGTTTGAACACCCAACATGGAATCACTCCAAAAGGGATACCAATCACATAGTAACACCAATTATGAAAGAAACATGATATTTCCACCCTGGTCCCATTGCTACCCCTAAAGAAAAATAAGGAAGAATGCATGGTTAGTTCCATATAAAAGTTCAAAATAAATTTCATCTAGCACTATTTATAACTCTTATGCAATTGCAATCATTAGATTCATCTTGAAATACAACATATCCACCATTGTTAATTTCTCAAAGACATATTTAATTCAAATATGTTGGAGGTATAAAAGGTAGAACTTTGAAGATAAAAGTCATCTAGACTAGGAAGAGAAAAAGTGAGTGGTGATAGCAGTTTACAAGCTAGAGAAATCAAAATGATCATGGAAAAGAACAGTAGTGCCAAAGGATCTCAGTCATGATGAAGTGATAGGGAAGGTTGAAAGTTAACAGACATGATGAATGGACAAGGGTAGTGGACATGCAAAAGACCAAGACAATCCACCAATATACTCACCAAAGGGGGTTCTGGTTCCTGCATACGAACGAGAACCATTCAATGACAAACATACAATCAATACAATGTAAACCATCAAGTTCATATTAATGTTTTTTTGTAACAACCTCATGTAAGTCCCAAAATACTTATACATGTCGATCCCATAGAATAATCATTGCATTGCCTTTATGTACACTGTATAGGATCCTCACCAAAGGAGGTTATGGTTCCTGCATACAAGATTCATTTCTCTAGTGTTAACTTGCATCTTATATGAAGATCAATCATAATCAAATTCATACATTAGGCCTACTTCCTACAACAAATTCTCAATAATTTTATACCCTTAAAAAATACCTCTATCCACTCCTCCAATGTCCTTATATGTTTCCTGCTCATACACATTAATTAGTCATGTCCATATTCATGGTTACAACCCAATATCAACAAACAAATTACAAGAATATAAAATTAATTTAGTCAAATTATCTGGCTTCAAATATAGCCAAACCACTCTTAGATGCCTTCTTCTAGAAATGTTGTTGAGGACAAAATAGTGAAGTTATCAACTGATCTGATGATGTCAATTATGACTCGAAGCTTTGGATGCCCGAAAGACATGAAGAGAGAGACAATGTTCATTTGTATTTCTCTCTTCCTGTCTTTGGGCATCCAATGCTCAAAGTCATACTTGAAGGATGTTTATTTGTATATCTCTTTATCTTCCTGTCATTGGGGCATATGATGCCTCAAGTGATTTTGGGGTGCAATTTTTAGTCTTTTGGTGGTCCACATTTCTTATATATTGTATTCTGATGAGGTTAGTGTCTCACATGTTGAGTTGGTATTGACCTTGGACTATGGGATTAGTGTCTCTTATAGGTTTTTTCCTGCAAATAGGAATAGTGTTGCAATAAGATTTCAAGTACTCAAGAAAACTTGGATTTTTTGTTGTTGTATCCCATACCTGCAAGTTTGAATGCAAGAATCAACAGTAGGTTCCATTATAAGAAACTAACATATTAAAAAATTATAAAAAAAAGAGGCAGTAGAACACCCTACAAAAAGAAACCACTACTGATTAATCCAGAAATATGCCACGAAAAGGGCAAGCAATGACCAATTTGAGAATTATCTAGTGATCCCCCAAGGCCAAGCAAAATTAGTTTATAAAGAAACCATATCTTATTTGATATTAAAAACATGGTACTAAACCATACAGGTTTCCTATTATTTAAAAACACAATATCTAGTTAAAGCATTATGGATCCCTAAAGGCCAACCAAAATTAGTTTATAAAGAAACCATATTTTATTTTCTATTAAAATCATGGCAAGAAAACACACAAGTTTCGTACTATATGAAAAGATGATAGACGTGACAAGTAACTAGAATAAAATTCTCTTTATCTTTGATATTTAAACTAAGACAATAGGTCATAATCTAACAATATATAAGATGCAACTTAAAATTACATAAAATAATTTCCCAAATTCTATAAAAAGAGAAACAACCACCATATACCTCAACAACATCTGGCCTAGAGAAAAGTTGCTTAAGTTCAACAATTTTCATTCTATGTTGAAGTTGTGTCGAGATAAACAAGAAATTAGTCTTTACTATAAAAACAAATAGAAAAAATATAATATTTAATGAGACCTATAAGAACTTTTTTTCTAATTTGAGACCCCTCTTTCTTTTGTTTAAGTTTCTTGTTCATCCTCCTCATCTGAATTTGATTCTAACTTATTTTTTGATGCCAGATTTGAAGATACATCCTCCTTTACATTATCATCCTCTAAACAAATAACTTCCAATTTAATTATGAAGAAAAATCTAAAAACAGAGAAGAATAACAACATAATCTAGTTGGAGAATCCACATAGAAAGTTATGTAAGAAAAGACACACCTTTTTTCCACAACTATGGAATCTCCCAATAAAAAAAAATGGAACATGTGTTTGAAGTCCTTAAGAAGCTCATCTTCAAAATTAGCTTTTTCTGCTACATATTCTATTTAAAGCTTGAATTTCTGGTTTTGATTGTGTATGTTTTTAGCATCAACATTTCAGATCACACTCTGTGATCCATCATCAAGATGTAAGAGAAAAGAGCATGCAGGATCACGAAGTGTGATCCAAAATATTGATGCTAACAAATATACACAATCAAAATCAGAAATTCAAGCTTTAAATTCAAATAATTGACAAAATCTGATTAATTTAATACATATTCTATCTCAGCTTTTCCCATGAACTACAACATAATCAATGCTATATAATTAATAAATTATAAATTAGCAAAAAGGGTATCAATACATGTAGTGTCGTACAAATTTGGATTAGTGGTATTCTAAACTTTCCAGAATAATAGTATGCAGTCTGTAATGAGTTCAAAGCATACATATTTATAATTACTCTTCAAAAAGGGTGAATAACATCATGGCATTTCCACAATAATCTATAACTTAAACAAGTGGTTGCTTACCCAAACAAGAGTTGTAGGCAGCTAGAGTCCCTGCCTTCTGCAAAAACAAAAAAAAATGGCTAGGCTCAATAAATAGTAGTGTCGTGCACTTGGTGGTTTGCTCATTTGGTAGACCCCCCATTGGGAAAATTGTAAGATCCATCCAAACCAATTTTAAATAACAAAATAGGAATTTGGATCATGACAGTTCTAAAAAATCAATGTTGGCCAAACATCTATATGAAAGTAAACATTAAATAATGCATGGAAGAAGCTGAAGTCCAGGCTAGAGAAGACCTCTACATGGAGTGTATTGTGTTGCAGAACTATTGACCAGACTTGGAGGACTGGTTGAACATGGTGTAGTGACCATGTTAGAGTATTTTGAGGTATTGGAACAAGATGAAAAGGCTTTTTGAAAGATTAAACATATTGGAAGCCCTAGGTGCATTGGGGCAAGTCTAGATTGGGATTGTTGAGTGGATGTTTGATGTCAAGAGAAGTTGGAATAAGTGATCAGAGGAAGTGAGTTTTTTCAAAACTTCTGAGGTGTTGGTTGTCTAAAGTCGGAGTACTCTATTTGACCCTTGAGTTGATACTAACTCCTTGAGTGAGTTCCAAGACACTTGTAGAATCCTTTAGTTGAGTTGGGTTCCTTAAGGGAATCGCAGACTAGGGCTCTACATCAGTTTAGCTCAAGCTTCACTTGGCTTCAGGAATAGTTTAATATTCTCTAATTAAAAAGGCAAACCATGTGAAGGTGGAAGCTCATTTTGCCCCACCCCCCATAACATCACTCTAAATCCCCCATTAACATCTAACATTCATTCATTCATTCATTCATCCATTAATGAAATATAACATTCAATCATTATAATCACATAAAATTCAATAACACCTAAAACTAATTAACAATTGGACATTCATCAAATAATTCATCAACACATCATTCATCAACATTTAGTAGCAAAAAATTACATTCATTAAGAAAACATAAATATATTATCAAAAAAGGTTTATTGCAATCATTTATTTTGTGGTTTTTTCCTTAGTTTTTTAATGTAGCAGCGAAGTGGAGCATCAATATATTTGTCATTCCCCTCCTCTTCTTCTTGTGATCTCAAAAAATGCCTCCTCCTATGTGTAGGAGGACGCTGGTGTGCCAAAGGTGGGTCAGTTGCAATAACAACTAAATGGGTTAGATTTACAACATTTTATATTAGTGTTACAAGTATTTCATTAATTAAAAGAAGATAACAATCGATCAAAAAAATTAAAATAACATAACAAATATTTTATTTACCTGTCAATGCCACATCATCTTGAATATGGTGAACACTTGGATCATCCTCCACTCATTCACCATGACGTTTTGCATGCTCTAAAATGTACACAAGAAAGGTTACACCAATTTCAATTTAAAATGTTAAATTGTATTAAAAATTACACAATTAATTTTCAATAACAATGAATACCTCCATCACTGCGATGCACATCAGGGTCTTCATCATGTGGAGGTTCTATGCTAGGATTAGAAGGCTGCATTGCAATGTCATGCACTCAAGTATGAAATAAAAATCAAATAGATTATCGCTCAAGTATTCAATTTGAAATAATTTTCATTTGGCCTACTTACCTATGTGTGAACCAATGCAGCAAGTTGTTGGCTTTGGCGTAGGTGTTTAGCCACAACTTTATAGCCTTCCTTTAAGCCAATCTTTCTCTCTTCTTCCGTGGGCACTACATTAAAATATGAGCCCTGCATTTTTGGCTTAATGTAGTCAATTCTACACGTATTGTTTGATTTAACAAAATTGTTTGCAATTTATAAAAAAATTGACTCAAAATTTTATTTACTGTTACTTACAATTCTTGCTTGAAGTTTTAGATAACCACCAGAGTCAAGTTTGTGTTGGCCAATCTTTTCTATTCCAGTCTCTGTACCTTTCATGTGTCCTTCAGTCTATGAAAAGTTTTAAATATGTTATATTATATAAATATAAAGATCACTAATTAGTGCATAATTACATTCTACTTAATACTATCTCATAACTTCTATTGTTGTTTACTGGTGTAATTCCTCTTTGGCTTTGCGCTTTCTCCTTTGCATCCAAAATGAATTCCTTCCACTGCTTCTCTGGAATCATGGGAGGACACTCCTACTTTGGGTTGTTCACTAGATTCCTTCTGTATGCATCCCTCATAGTCTTTATATGTTTGTAAGCTCTCTGAAGAACTTTGGTGTTGTCAAAAATGTTACTTCCAAAGAGTTCCTCTAAAGATTTTATGAGTTGATCTTTTAATTTTTTATCCTGTAAATTCCCGCTTTTACGAAAAACAAAAATAGCTAAAACAATTAACTGAAGTTGCTTACCTTGAATATAGTATAATAAATAGAGGAAAGGAAAAATATTCTAGCAATGATATGAAATCAAATCAATGGATAGGGTAAGTTAACATATGATGTTCCACCTTGTATGTATGGTGGGTCTGAATAGCGAGAATGTCATCTCATTAAGATTTTCATAAAAAACATTGTTCCCTACAAACACATCATGGGATCATCAATCCAAAATGAGTTATGAATAAGTAAATTAAAATTATAATATAAATAATAATAATTTTAAAGTACCTGGACTCTTAGGTAATTTTAAGGTCAACAAAAATAATGTCTGCAATTTTCCCGTACTAGCAACACGAGTAGATCTAGGAAACGATGGTGAATTATCACCAATACTGGTCCATATATTTTTAGGAGGTGTATCTTGTACTGCACAAAATTATTCCACTATCAAATTCACCCAAGATTAAAGTACAAATCAAATCATAACTAACACATAATCGAATATAGCAAAACAAGGATATGCCAGGTATAGACAGTGCAAACTGATGACATGTAATTGATTGAATGTTTGAAGATATTAAGTTGATGATCATGCAAGGCATTAAATCAGTTAATATATTGTATTTTCATTGATGTCAACTTGATATAATCTGTATAGTCATTGTAATACTACCAAAGACTTCAAAGAACTGATGAATCAGAGGTAAAATGACAAAGTCTAGTTTTAAAAGCAAAACCCATACATCTGATGCAATTCTAGAATTAGTCCATACTGATTTATGTGGACCTATGAGGACAAAGTGTTATTATGAAGATAGATATTTTATTCTCTTTGTTGATGATTACTCTAGAATGATGACAGTCATGTTTCTAAAATATAAATTAGAAGAATTTAAGATGTTTAAATGGTACAAAGCAATGGTTGAGAAGCAAAGTGGTAAGAATTTAAAATTCTTAAGATGAGATAGAGGAGGGGAATTTATTTCAGATGAATTCACTAACTTTTGTAATGAGCATGGAATCAAAAGATAGGTCTCTGCACCCAGAACACCACAGCAGAATGGAATTGCTGAAAGAAGGAACAAAACCATAGTTGATTGTGCAAGGACACTGATGATAGAGAAAGGCATCACCCAAATCTTCTGGAGGGAAGCTGTTAGTACTGCTGTTTACACATTGAACAGATTAAAATTGAAGAAACATACCTTATGAGCTATGAGCTCCCGAGCAACAGATCATTGCACCTAAGCATCAGGATTCAAATACCGACGATCAAAATATTGCTCAAGATGATGCACAAATTGATGGTGAATAGAATGAAGAACAAAATGATGATCAAGCTGATAGACAAAGAGATGTACTTGTACTTGCAAGATATTTTAGAAGGAACCATCCATAGGACCAGATCATAGGAGATAAAAAGGTCGGTATGAGAACTAGAAGTAATTCTCTAAATACAAGATGTCTTATTTGTGATTATGAGCGCAAATCTATCAATGTTGCACTAGATAATGTTGAATGGATAAGTGCTATGAATGAAGAGATTGAACAGATAGATAAAAACAACACATGGACACTTGTATCAAGACTAGATCATAAGAATGTTATGATTACAAAATGGATATTCAGGAATAAGTTGAATGAGAATGGAGAAGTCGCAAGGAATAAAGCAAGACTAGTATGCAAGGGGTATGCACAAGAAGAAGGAATTGACTATGGAGAAACCTTTGCACCCATTGCTAGGCTAGAAGGAGTAAGAATATTACTTTCTTATGCTACATGTAAAGGATTCAAGGTATATCAAATGGATGTCAAGTTTGTATTCCTAAACACAATACTTGATGAAGAGGTATACACTGAACAACCAGAAGGGTTTGTTGATCCAGACAAGAGGGACATGGTATGTAGACTACACAAATCCCCGTATGGATTGAAACAAGCACCTCAAGTCTGGTATGAAAGACTTCATTCCTATCTCATAAGTATTGGATTTGTAAGAACTAGTGAAAAAAGTAATCTTTACTTGAAGGAAGATACTGATGCTAACATTTTGATTGTTGAGATATTTGTTGATGACATCATATTTGGAGGCAATGATATGCTATGCAAATCATTTGCAAATGAAATGAGAAAAGAGTTTGAGATGAGAGATTAAGTTCTTTCTTGGTCTGCAGATCATGCAACAAGATGAAGGTATTTTCATTAAGCAATCCAAGTACATCAAAGAAGTACTAAAAATATTCAAGATGGAAGAATCCAAACCACTTGGAACACCGATGGAAACTAGATGCAAACTAAAAAAGGAGGACAAGTCATCAGAGGTAAATCAGACTTTGTACAGATCAATGATTGGAAAACTCATGTATGTTGTACATACTAGACCAGATATTGCACATGCAGTAGGAATAGTTGCTAGATTTTATTCTAATCTAAGAGAATAAAATATGACTGTTGTGAAAAGAATTCTAAGATATCTGAAGAATACCGAGGAATATGTCTTATGGTATAGAAGAGAAGGAAAAATTGAACTTAAGGTCTTTATCGATGCTGATTGGGCTGGAAATCTTAATGACCGGAAGAGCACAACTAGAGGAGCATTCTTCATGGGTGACAGACTTGTCATGTGGATCAGCAAGAAGCAAGGATGCATCTCACAATCTACTGCAGATGCAAAATATGTTGATGATGCTGCAAACTACTCAAATATTGCATGGATCAAACAATTACTGGAAAGTATGCATATGAAAATTTTAGAACCAGTAATTATCTATTGTGATAATACAAGTGCAATAAACATTTCCAAGAATCCAGTCATGCATGCTAAAACAAAGCATATTGCCATCAAGTATCATTATTCAAGAGAACAAGTTAAGGCAAAGGAGGTGATACTTGAGTATGTGCAATCAAAGGAAAAATTGGCCGATATCTTCACCAAGCCACTACCCAAGGATGCATTTGAGTACTTGAGAAAGAGAATAGGGGTCAGACCCTTGTCTACTAGTCAGTAAGCTGACTAGAAGGCTGCATCAGCCTACATTTTATCATAATATCATTCATGTTGATGCAAGCAGAGAGATGGACTTCAAAGATAAATCTATATACAAAAAGGTATTTATCTACTCTGAGGAACAGAGGTATTACCAATGAATTGGGAAATTCAAGGAATATATTATGGATAGAAAGGATCCACTTGACATAACTGTAAAAAGCTTGTTTGAAAAGTTAAGATGTTTGGAATTAATGTCAAAGGGAGAGAGATATATCATTATCATACATAGATTTTGTATCCATTATCATATCAGGAAGAGATTATCCAAAGGGAGAAAAGAAAATAGGAAGGGAGAGAAAACATCAAAAGAAAGGAGAACAATCAAAGGGAGAGAGTTTGACACAGAATGAGAACACATCAGATCAGAGAAAGAAAAATCCTACATCTATCCAGTGAAGGGATTGAAGACACAAAGAAAGCTACAAGAATCAAATCAAAGCTATTTGAGCTTATCGATAGCCAGACATTTGTAATAGTTACATTAGGAAAGCTTGATGAAACTATATATTATTGTATTAGCAACAGTATAGTATGATAATGTAGTATGTTGCCATCAATGCAAAAGGGAGAGATTGATGACATGTAACTAATTGAATGTTTGAAGATATTAAGTTGATGATCATGCAAGGCATTAAATCAGTTAATGTATTGTATTGTCATTGATGTCAACTTGATATAATTTGTATGGTCATTGTAATATTGTCGAAGACTTCAAAGAACCAATGAATCAAAGGCTATGCTATCAGTAATGCATATAAGTAAAGTATTCACTAAGTGACTACATACACCAATGGAGTGCACCCGACGGTCAGAGTAAAAGAACAAAGTCACAGTGTTCCCCAATGAGGAAATACATAGCATTACCGACGAGCAGAGTTACAATGTTTCCCGATGAGGAAAACACAGAGTAACCCAATAGATAGAATTTCAGTGTTGCCCGACGGAGAAGACAAGGACGGAGATCCCGATGAAAACTGAAGTCACACTGACAGAATAGTTAGTTATCACTGATGACTAACTAAAGTGTTGACTGACAGAACAGAGAGTTTAGAAAATGACAAAAACACTTAGCTGTCAAGAAGCTAAAGATAGAGTTAACTAATACTTACCATTGTTTTAATCATCGAGATAAAGTTGGAGATAAGTAATTGATTTAAAGCTGCTTTGTCTAGTTGGAAATAAGATCTCTACAAGATCAGACTGGAGATTTACTTTAAATCTATTGGTGATAATTTTGGAACATGCCAAGATCAAGAAAGCCAAGAAAAGAGGAAATCATGTCTATAAGAGACAAACTCAATTCATTAAGAATTGTGTGTGTGGGGTGAAGAAGAAGAGGAAAGATGCTAAAGGAAATCTAAAGGAGAAGAAAGTCTTCATTTCATTCCTGATCAACAAGCTAAAGGAAGAGCTAGATTCTACAGACATTGACAAACAGTGAGACAAGCATCACAGCACAGAACAAGTGTGGAGCAAAGGTATATATTTGATTATATTGATCAGTGAAGTAATGGACCTACAATAGATCTAAAAATCTACAATGAGTTGTATGTATGAACATATCATTAGTGTTTCAGTTTAACCATTGAAGCATATAAGCCTCTTAATTGAGTAGGACTTAAAATTCTTTTTCAATTGAGATACATCCCAAGGAGTATCAAAAAGTTTGATCACAAAAGTAGCATTGGATATGCCCGATACCTATTGACAGGCCAAGAGAGTTTGATCAAGAATGGTAGCATTAGATGGCAGATACTAGTTGAAAAACTATTTCTAAATCCTCTAACAAGGTCACACCTAACAGTGTTTTTGTAACCTTTAACATGGTTGGTTCTTAACAGGGCTCACTTTAGAAGAGTGAAAATTTGGGGTACCGGTCCTAGTGGTTTTTCCCTTAATAGGGTTTCCACGTTAAAAATCAATGTGTTATATGTGTATGATTCATTTCTTTATTGTTTTTTATCTTACATAGTTGATTTTGCATTGATTGATATACTCTACATATTTATTGTATTTCAGTAAATAGATGACTACTTATCGGTAACCAAACAGAAGAAGGTTTAACAGATAAATCCGACAAGTAGTAAATTGATATAAGTATTTTATGGTGTTCATCTTGTAGGACAAAAGATAACTTGAGATATAATTTGCGGTCATAAGTTTAAAGGGTTGATTTAAGGATTAATTTTTGAGGCCACTGATTCACCCCCCCTCCTCTCATTTATTACTAACAATTGGTATCAGAGCTTGTGTGCTTAGAAAGGAAGGTTTCAAGACCTAAGCTAAAGATCACAAGATGAATAGACGAGGTGTGCCCAAGTTGAACAAAGACAATTTTTCTTCATGGCAAAGCAGAATAAGACTCCACTTATCAGGTATTGGTAATGATGTTACTCAATACTTAGAAATTGAATATGTGTTTCCCACAGGAGCACCAACAGTTGAAAAATTGAGAGAAAAGCATGAACACAACTGCATGATGATAGAGCTTGCTTCCTCACTCTCCAATGTTGAATTTGACGATGTCAAATCCTGCAAGACTGCAAATCAAATATGGGACAAATTGATGATTGTACATGGTGGTGATAAAAATGTTTTGAGAGCCAAGGCAGAAAGCCTTAGAGGAAAGTTTGATGATCTCAAAATGAAAGAAGGTGAAAACATCACTCAATACAGCACAAGAATCAAAGAGGTAGTCAATGCTATCCAAGGAGTTGGAGGTGTACTAGAAGAAGATACAGTGGTAAGTAAAATTCTAAGAACCTTACTACCTACTTATGCTACTAGAGTATCTTCCATTCAAGAAATGAGAGCAGTAGAAAATAGCAATGTTACTCTAGACAGTTTGATTGAAAGACAGATTTCATTTGAGATGAATAAATATGATAATAGTGTCTTACCAAACATAGATTTTGCATTCAAGTCTTCTATGAGAATAAGTAAATCAAGTCATGAAAACACTATGAGAAAAGATAGTGATAGTGAAAGTGAAGAAGATGACCTTGATGAAATTGAGTCACTTATGGCCAGAAGAATGCAGAGAGGGAAAGGTAAATACTAAGGTAAATTACCACTTGTTTATTTATATTGCAAAGAGATTGGACACTTTGCTGCAAGATGTACTAATAGAAGAAAAGATGCTAGAAGTAATGATAGATCATTTGAAAAGAAGTCTGACAGAGGTGATTACAGAAGCTACAGACAATCAGAAAGAAGAGATACCCGAGACTATAAGGACAAAGGAAAGAAGGCTAGTTACCTAGAAAAATGGAAAGATAATGATACTGACACCGAATCTGATGAAGACCTCGAGATGGTGTTTATGGCTATAAAGGATGATTTAGATGATGATGAAGAAAGGTATGTAGAAACAACTCTCATAGCTAAGGTTAGAAAAAATGATGTTTGGATCATAGATAGTGGCTACACTGACCATATGACCGGTGATAAGAAAAATTTTGAGACTTTTGAATACTATAAAGGTGGTTCAGTAAGAATGGGTAATGACACACCTTGTCCAGTTGAAGGTAGAGGAACAATAATGTTGAATAACCAGAT
>MU226048.1:1070466-1147406 GCA_018584345.1 Thuja plicata
TGGAGATAGATATTTTATTCTCTTTGTTGATGATTACTCTAGAATGATGACAGTCATGTTTCTAAAAGATAAATCAGAAGCATTTAAGATGTTTAAATGGTACAAAGCAATGGTTGAGAAGCAAAGTAGTAAGAAGTTAAAATATTTAAGATCAGATAGAGGAGGGGAATTTATTTGAGATGAATTCACTAAATTTTGTAATGAGCATGGAATCAAAAGACAGGTCTCTACACCAAGAACACCACAACAAAATGGAATTGCTAAAAGAAGGAACATATCCATAGTTGATTGTACAAGGATACTGATGATAGAGAAAGGCATCACCCAAATCTTCTAAAGGGAAGCTTTCAGTACTATTATTTACACATTGAACATAGTACAATTGAAGAAAGACACCAAAAAGACACCTTATGAGCTATGAGCTCCCAAGAAATAGATCATTGCACCAGAGCATCAGGATGCAAATACCGACGATCAGAATATTGCTCAAGATGATGCACAAATTGATGGAGAACAGAATGAAGAACAAAATAATGATCAAGTTGATAGACAAAGAGTTGTACCTATACTTGGAAGATATGTCAGAAGGAACCATCCACAAGACTAGATCATAGGAGATAAAAAGGCTAGTATGAGAACTAGAAGTAAGTGTCTAAATACAAGATGTCTTATTTGTAATTATGAGCCCAAATCTGTCAATGTTGCACTAGATAATGATGAATGGATAATTGCTATGAATGAAGATATTGAATAGATAGAGAAAAAAAACACATGGACACTTGTATCAATACCAGATGACAAGAATGTCATCGGTACAAAATGGATATTTAGGAATAAGTTGAATGAGAATGGAGAAGTCACAAGGAATAAAGCAAGATTAGTATGCAAGGGGTATACACAAGAAGAAGGAATTGACTATGGAGAAACCTTTTCACCCGTTGCTAGGCTAGAAGGAGTAACAATATTACTTTCTTATGCTGCATGTAAAGGATTCAAGGTATATCAAATGGATGTCAAGTCTGCATTCCTAAATAGAATACTTGAAGAAGAGGTATACTATTGAACAAACAGAAGGGTTTGTTGATCCAAACAAGAGGGACATGCTATGTAGACTTCACAAAGCCCTGTATGGATTGAAGCAATCACCCCGAGCCTGGTATGAAAGACTTAATTCCTATCCTATAAGTATTGGATTTGTAAGAACTAGTGAAAACAGTAATCTTTACTTGAAGGAAGATACTGATGCTAACATTTTGATTGTTGAGATATTTGTTGATGAAATCATATTTGGAGGCAATGATATGCTATGAAAATCATTTGCAAATGAAATAAGCAAAGAGTTTGAGATGTCTATGTTTGGAGAGATCAAGTTCTTTCTTGGTCTGCAGATCATGCAACAAGATGAAGGTATTTTCATTACACAATCCAAGTACATCAAAGAAGTACTAAAAATATTCAAGATGGAAGAATCCAAACCAGTTGGAACACCAATGGCAACTGGATGCAAACTGAAAAAGGAGAAAAATTCATCAGAGGTAAATCACAATTTGTACAGATCAATGATCGAAAAACTCATGTATGGTCTACATACTAGACCAAATATTGCACATGCAGTAGGAATAGTTGCTAGATTTTTTTCTAATCCCAAAGAATCACATATGACTGTTGTGAAAACTTTTCTAATATATCTGAAGAATACCGAGGAATATGGCTTATGTTATAGAAGAGAAGGAAAATTTGAACTTAAGGTCTTTACCGATGTTGATTGGGATGGAAATCTTGATGACCAGAAGAGAACAACTGGAGGAGCATTCTTCATGGGTGACAGACTTTTCACATGGATGAGCAAGAAGCAAGGATGCATCTCATAATATACTGCAGAGGCAAAGTATATTTTTGCCGCTACAAACTGATCAAATATTGCATGGATCAAATAGTTACTGGAAGGTATGCATATGAAAATTTTAGAACCAGTAATTATCTATTTTGATAATACAAGTGAAATAAAGATTTCCAAGAATCCAGTCATGCATGCTAAAACAAAGCATATTTCCATCAAGTATCATTATTTAAGAGAACAAGTTTAGGCAAAGGAGGTGATACTTGATTAAGTGCAATCAAAGGAATAATTGGTTGATATCTTCACCAAGCCACTGCCCAAGGATGAATTTGAGTACTTGAGAAAGAGACTAGGGGTCAAACCCTTGTCTACTGGTCAGTAAGCTGACTAGAAGGCTGCATCAGCCTACATATTATCATATCATCATTCATGTTGATGCCAGCAAATATGGACTTCAAAGATCAATCTATACACAACAAGGTATTTATCTACTCCGAGCAACAGAGGTATTACCAATGAATTGGGAAATTCAAGGAATTTATTATGGATAGAAAGGATCCACTTGACATAACTGTAAAAATCTTATTTGAAAAGATAAGATGTTTGGCATTAATGTCAAAGGGAGAAAGATATCTCATTATCATACAGAGATTTTATATCCATTATCATCTCAGGGAGAGATTATCCAAAGGGAGAAAAGCAAATAGAAAGGAAGAGAAAACATCAAAAGAAAGGAGAACAGACAAAGGGAGAGATTTTGACGCAGAAGGAGAACACATCAGATTAGAGAAAGAAAAATTCTACATCTATCTAGTGAAGGAATTGAAGACAGAAAGAAATCTGCAAGAATCAAATCAAAGCTATTTGAGCTTATCGATAGCCAGAAATTTGTAATAGTTACATTAGGAAAGCTTGATGAAACTATATATTTCATATTGTATTAGCAATAGTATAGTATGATAATGTAGTATGTTGCCATCAATGCCAAAGGGAGAGATTGATGACATGTAACTGATTGAATGTTTGAAGATATTAAGTTGATGATCATGCAAGGCATTAAATCAGTTAATGTATTGTATTGGCATTGATGTCAACTTGATATAATCTATATGGTCATTGTAATACTTCCATAGACTTCAAAGAACCGATGAATCAAAGGCTATGCTATCAGTAATGCATATAAGTCAAGTATTCACTAAGTGACTACATACACCGATAGAGTGCACCTGACGGTCAGAGTAAAAGAACAAAGTCACAGTGTTTCCCGATGAGGAAATGCACAGCATTACCGACGAGCAGAGTCATAGTGTTGCCTGATGAGAAAAACATAGAGTAACCTGACAGACATAATTTTGGTGTTGCCCGACAGAGAAGACAAGGATAGAGATCCCGATGACAACTAAAGTCACAATGACAAAATAGTCAGTTATCACCGATGACTAACTAAAGTGTTGAATGACAGAACAGAGAGTTCATAAAATGACAAAAATACTTAGTTGTCAAGAAGTTAAGATATATTTAGCTAATACTTATCATTGTTTTAATCATCCAGATAAAGTCAGAGATAAGTAATTGATTTAAAGCTTCTTTGTCCAATTGGAAAGAAGATCTTTACCAAAATAGACTGGAGATTTACTTTAAATCTATTGGCGAGAATTGTGGAACACGCCAGATCAAGAAAGCCAAGAAAAGAGGAAATCATGTCTATAAGAGACAAACTCAATTCATTATGAATTGTGTGTGTGGGGTGAACAAGAAGAGGAAAGATGCTAAAGGAAATATGAAGGAGAAGAAAGTATTCATTTCAGTCCTGATCAACAAGCTAAAGGAAGAGCTAGATTCTACAGACACCGACGAACAGTGAGAAAAGAATCACAGAGCACAACAAGTGTGGAGCAAAGGTATATATTTGATTATATTGATTAGTGAAGTAATGGACCTATAATAGATTTGAAAATCTGCAATTGAGTTGTATGTATGAACAAATCATTAGTGTTTCAGTTTAACCATTGAAGCATATAAGCCTCTTAACCAAGTAGGACTTAAAATTATTTTTCAATTGAGATACATCCCAAGGAGTATCAAAAATTTTGATCACAAAAGTAGCATTGGATATGCCCGATACCTATTGACAGGCCAAGAGAGTTTGATCAAGGATGGTAGCATTAGATGCCAAATACTAGTTGACAAACTATTTCTAAATCCTCTAACATGGTCACACCTAACATTGTGTTTGTAACCTTTAACAGGGTTGGCTCTTAATAGGGCTCACTTTAGAAGAGTGAAAATGTGGGGTACCGGTCCCAGTGGTTTTTCCCTTAACAGGATTTCCACATTAAAAATCCATGTGTTATGTGTGTATGATTCATTTCTTTATTGTTTTGTATCTTACATAGTTGATTCTGGATTGATCGATATACTCTGCATATTTACTGTATTTCAGTAAATAGATGACTGCTTATCGGTAACCAAATAGAAGAAGGTTTAACAGAGCAATCCGACAAGTAGTAAATTGATATAAGTATTTCATGGCATTCTTCTTGTAGAAAAGAAGATAACTTGAGATATAATTTGTGGTCATAAGTTTAAAGGGTTGATTTAAGGATTAATTTTTTAGGCCACTAATCCCCCCCCCCTCTCAATTATTACTAATACAAATGTGGATGTTTTCATGCTCCTTGTTTCCAACATTGCAGTCGATAATGATGTCAGATTTTTGGTCCTCATAGGAGGAGGCATCTGCATTACATCATGACCTAAACAATACATTGTTAGAAAAGACATGCATGAGGTTTTATAGCTATTGGACATCATTAACTCTGTCAAATTATGGGTGAGGATGCAAAGAAAAACATACTAATTCACATAAAGTTCATGGCTACAGATATTTAAGGTAATATTGTGAATGTACAGTTTGAAGTGAGGAGTCAAGATATGTGAGTTTGAATAAAAACAAGTAGTAAATCCAATGAAAAATGTAGATTTCTAATCAGTAAGATCAATGAAGTTTGTAACCTGTTAACTTAAGGATTATTTTACTTGAGGGATTTATACTAGTACCAGCCTCGCCGTGATGTCCACGAGCAATTTCTTGAGCACACAAAAAATCCTGTAAGAACACATACATATTTTAGTTCATGAAATAAAAGAGTATATAATGTAAAACTTTATTGAACTTTTTTTATAACCAAAGATTCATTACTGCTTACTTCAAAACAACATTCTTGCCATCTCAATTCCTCTTTCCTCACCAGCATCTCCTTAGTTGGATTTGGATTGACCAAAATGGAAAGAATTTCTTAATCGACTTTTTTTAATTTATTCTTGACCATATTTACGGGGTTAGGGATATCTGTGATGGCCTCATCCATATCTGACGCTATTTTTATTGTTTCTGCAAGCACTTTTCCCTTTCCATGAACATCAATTTGTGATAGGAATATCAGTAAAATTATGAGAATAACTCCAAAACCCTAAAGAAAATAAAATAATAATATAACATTTATCTTCTATCTAATTTGTACAATTACAATAAGGTTTACCTTTTCTGAAGAATGGGTGGGAGTAAAATCCCCGCCTTTGTCATCATGTGGTGGATCCATGTCGTCCTGTGACAAAGATTAAATATAAAAACTTTAGCGAAATGAGGACAATAGACTTAACAAAAAAAACATATTAAGAAAATGGTATATTGGAGTCATAAATTGGAGGTTAGTTTAAATGGTATATAGTACTTACCACCCTCATGATCAGAAATTTTTTTGTATCTATGCAATTCAAATGGTAATCTATTCACATTTCTCCCCCTGCAGTTACTGATTTTATTGCACATACAAAAACATGATTCCCTTCACGTGCCTCGAATATGCAATTGGGTCTCTTATTAGTTGACCCAGGTCACATACTATTTATAAAACCTGCAATATTCCTTGTTTCTTTTGGCCTTATGTCAATGTACATAGAAAATCCTTTACTTTGATCCTTTTCTTTCCATTGTATATAATTTGTTGATAATGCATACCTATGCATTCTTTTTTTATATCAAACAATCCGCATCCAATTATTGTAATTGTAACAAGGTCCGACAAACTCCATCAATTCAACAACTTTGTTGTAACATACCTTTATGCCATCCATGGAAAATATACCCAAACCATGTAATGACGATGGAGCTATATGATATATCCTCTCGTTAACACAAAAATTTGTGTTAATTGGAGTTAGTTCCTTGGGTACCCATTCTTTTAGAAGATGTGTGTACCTCAAGGGCACCTCAATGTCATCTTTGGTCTCATCATCATAAGAACATGACCCCCCTTCAGCAAGGAAAAATTGCATGCATTTATTGAATTTTCTTCTAATCTTTTGACCTCTGGTTGATTTCCCTATTTAGGTCTACTACATGTCTCACTTTCATCTTCTATTCCCGCATTTCCCTCACTCGAGGAAGATAGGTCTGACAAGTACCTATTAGGTGGTTCCTGCAGTCCATCAAATATGAGATATAGTTGGTAAGGAGTGAGATATTTTGCTAAATGAGGGTAATGTTGATGTAATATTTGGACCATTGATGTTGAGGGTAGTACTGTTAAATCATGATCAAGTTAATACCTTATTATTAAACCACTCAATGAAGATGGGTGTAAAGATAAAGAAAGCAAATAATAAACTATTTCTATAGGGTGTATTGACTTATACCCGCGGATCCATGTCACTATGCAGGATCCTTGTAAAAGGGGTTAAATTTCTTGCATATGTGAATCATTTATCTTAAGTTAGCCAAAAATTACTTGATACCTACGCTACAAATTACATAGAAGACAACATGAACAATATACATTCATCATAATCATTGTATATTTTTTAATTCCTTACCTTTACTTTATGTGTGCTATGTAGGATTTTCAACAAAAGGGGTGATGATGTCTGTAGTCAATTGCCTATTTCCACAAAGGGTTACAATCACACAAGATATATGCATGTAATCAGCACCAACAATTGAGTATCATAAGCAATACATTGGTAATTTTTTAAGCAATAAATACATTAAATATACGAGTAATAACTGAAACACATGTATCATAAATCAAATATGTTGTAATCATTAGAAATGAACATATTAAATTAATTAATTGTACCATGGCATTAGATTTTAATACATGATAAATTAATTATGAAAACATATAAGTCAAATAAATTTGTATGACTATATCAATATTACCATCATCATCATCACCATCACCATAATCATCATCATCACCATCACCATAACCATCATCATAGTAGGCTTCCAAATGAGGAAGAGAGACTCATAATCAGAGTCGTTGATAGAGACTTCCCTAATTTTTTTCAACCACGCTTCCTTTCACAACAAACTGGACAGCCTATTTTGAGCACTCAAATGAAATTTCTTGTTAGCCTTCCTGATTTTATTCAAAAGTATTCCTATAGTGAAGTGCAAAATGCAACAAATATATTTAACAAAAATATTGAAGGAGTTTCACCTTCCATGTGGATGGGTGTTCTTTTTGATGGAAAACATGTAGCTCTCAAGTAGAGCAGCATAGAAATTTTATTGAATGAGGTAACTATCTTGTCTCGGCTACATCATCCCAATATCATCCACTTATGTGGATTCTCAACAAGACATGCTTGCTACTTGGTATATGATCACATGGTGATGGGGTCACTAGAAAGGATCCTTTTTAAGAAAGGAAGCATTTAATCAAGGAAGATTCTCAACTGGAATATGCAAAGAAGAATAATTTTGGGCATTGTGTGATCCCTTGCATACCTTCATGAAGACTATGGAAAGAGATTCCTTCATATAGCAGTCAACACTATGAATATTATGCTTGAATGCTTCATGAACGGTTTACAACTAAGCTTTGTGGTTTTGAATTGGAAACATCATTGGATGGAAGTTCTGGATTTCCATCTGCTTATGAACAAGTTCAGTTTGATATTGATGTTATCCTATACCAAGATATATGCAACCTCAAGGCATTTGGATACCAATGCTATCTAATACCAAGATCCATAATTATATGCAGTCATGATATCGATTCTATCTGATACCAAGATCCACACTGATAATAAGGATTGTACTAAATCAAATAAAGTATGTACATTGGAGTGAATAATATATTGAGAATTTTGTACTAATGTTAATATCACAGTCTATATGCTATACCCATCACTGATGACAAAAGGAAATAAATTAAAGATCTGGAAAAAGAACTAGTATCATTAAAAATTTATCCCAAATGTAATGGTGACATTGTATCATAAGTATCCCGCTAAATATGTCATCATGTCAAATCACTTAACTGCATACCAAAGAACTAGATCTATGATCAAGAACACAATAATATCAGTAGTGTCACAATAAAATCATAATGAGACCTCAAAACAAGAGAGTTAATGTCCTATAGTATCCTGAACAGAGGAGAAGAGAGCATACCAATAATTAATCAAATCCATAAATTGAGCACCATAACACTGTCACATCTTACTGAATGTGAAAGAAGATTTCACTTAGAACTGTAGGAAACCAAAGCCACTATCTTCATGCACTGACAAATACCATTGACAACTTTCACAATACTACAATTACCAATGTGTATATCTGAGAAGAATTTTTTTTATAACCATGCATATGATCTGGTGGTACAACACTTAAACTAATCAAGTATAAGAGAAGAAAACTATTTATCAAACTATTTGTGAAGATAAAAAAATGCCTTCCTTATTAATCAAATCTGGATACGACTGTCTTGTAAAAAATAGGCATGTTAAAAATCACCAATCATATACCAAGAATAATTACAAGATGATACCTACAAACCACTATCAGTATTGTAGCACTATGAGATTTGATGGAATGATAGGTCAATCAAGAAATACACTCAGCTGAAGATCAAATCCATTCATCTCTCTGTTTGACCAAATATATATCAAAGATTTATGACATCATAGAGAAATCATAACAAGATGGATCAATATCCTTAATAATTTTAAATCACAATATTGAATGATCTAGGTCAACAGATGAACATCACAATTCTGTCTCATACCACTAAAACTAAAAGTACCCCAGATTTGCATTGAAATTACCAAGAAACTTGTAATTGAATACCAAGTTTGTAACTGAAACATTGATAATATTGTCAAAGATAAAGATGTACAACATTAAAATGAACTGAAATCAACACAAAAATGTTGTGTTCTTAATTAACCATAATGTTGTAGGAACCATAAGAGTATGTATAGAAGAGTATGTTCTTTTGTATTCCAAATTACATACATTTATCACAAGAATAGGAAAATGTTGCGAATGTCAAATGCTACTACAATAGTGATTCATACATACCATAATTCTTGATCTCTTATGAATTTCATCAAATTTGAGATGTATGTTCCATATATCTGTCATCAACTATCAACAAGTATGACTGCCTAAAGATTTGAATGTTATTATTCCTTATGAAGTATGAACATTAAGTATGCCATCAAATATGTCATCAAATAAAAAATCAACCATGTCATGTATGTAAATAAGTGTACTATGTACCATACTATCATGTAAGCATAACACTACCATGTGGGATCAACAATTAACACTCATACAATACCAAAAAAGATGAAGGTAACCATGAAATGCTCCCCCTCACTCTAGTATCTGAAGTAGATCATCGTGAAAAACTTGTTGAGCATTAAAAGGGAAAATTTCCAACTAATCATAATTGAAAAAGCTATAAACAATAGAAAAAACTTACACAACAACTGAACACCATGAAGATCACAAAACATGAGCAACAAATATCACCATAATAGTACAATAATTTAAACAATGTATTTCCTCTGTACTAGTGACCTTCTTTCCATTAATGACTTTTTCACTTGTCACAAATATTTTTGCAAATATGTCTCTACTGAAGACACCATCAAGTACCACCAGAAACTTAGTGAACACACATAATGTTCTCAATGCTAATAACAATCATCTTTCTTGTGACCTCAACTTCCATATGATTAATATTTTGTAATACCATCACTATTATTTTAGATAAGTACATATTGACATTTAAACTTGAATGGTATACGAACAATATAACTAATAAGATCTTAAAATAATTCTATCAATAAACCTATTGATAGATTATTAAGTTTCTTATCAGAGATCTAATACCTATAACATTGAATCTTAATTGTCATGAGGTTTAATTATATAACTTAATATGATAACTAAGACAATATAAACTAAAATAAAGTGAATAGATCTATTTCTTGACAATAATTAACACAAATGTCAATACCAATAGTAATGCCAAAAAAAAATCTGCAACAATGTACTTGTACTTCATCCATGGTATCTGATAGCAACCTCAAGGCATTTGGAAAACAATTCACAACATATGTAGATAGTGTTTGTTTGAGCATGAATAGTGATGCAAAAGAACTTGCAACAAAATTTAAGTTAATATGGTACAATTTGATAATATTATAATGTCTTGGAATATGGCACCAGGTAATGCAAGCGATCAAGGGTAATGCTATGTTGTTGTGGGCTTCTTGCAAGTGAAGTGTTGGCAGTGGTGGTTATATAGGAAATGTAAATGTATACCAATGGTGTTAAGGTTGTAACTCTTGATTCATAATTTTTTGAGATAGGTGAATTCTCTTTGTTTCATGTCTACTCCTTTCAAACTTGTAGAGCCTTGATAAGAAGGGTTTTTTATGGATTGATTTATGGCATGATTAACAATCAAGAATACTGGCCCAGCTATCATCATAGTAATCTATCTTTTTTTCATTTTTTGTATAGAAAGTGTATTGAAACAAGAAACAATTGTGTATCCCAAATATTACATCTTCTCTTTGAACCTTGACTTTCGTAGTCATTTTTGGTTATCTCAATGACCTATTTTCATAGAACTCTTAGATCTTGTGTATATGGGTTAAATGTTGAGAACAAATGAATACCTTGTGAGGTTTTCAACTTTTGAGAAATTCTAAAATCAGTTAAGGCAATAGTATATTTCCTTTACTCTAAGTCATTTCTAGATTTTCCTCATGAAATCTAACCTCACATTTAATAAATAAAGAGACGCGGCCTTTCCTTTCCTTATCCTTTGAATTCAAAATGGACATAAGTAAGGCTTATTTATCAATTTGATATTTGTTTTAGGATTGACTAGTTTGTAGAGTCACTAAAGCCTTTTCCAAGGATTAACACTTCCTATGGCTTTGTTTTACCATGAAGGGATCATTTTGACAAGTATAGGATAGCCCTGTTATGGGATTTGGTGAAGTTGATAGACTCTCATGTAGCTAAGAATAATAGAGCAGGGCCAGAAGATAAGATGGTGTGTGTTTTGGTTAGATGAAGCGAAGAAGACTAAGAATAGGTTTAACAATAATAGAGTGGGGCCAGAGGATAAGATGGTGTCTATTTTTTTTATTTGAGTTATTTGAGAAATTTATTCATTACAAAGGAACATCCTTCAGTGTTTCAATGTACATCTTTAATTTGAAATTGAGATTGATCAAGATTTGATTGGTTTGAATGAATTTTCCAATTTTATTTTTGTCTATCTTAATGTGTATTTGAATGTGATCGGCTGAAATGAATGATTTAATTTTATAACATCATCATGAACCTGACATTAAAATAAGTCTATTTTTTATGCCTATTAAGTTTTCCCTTCAAATTTTGCAATTGAAACTTTCAATCTTTTGATTTATGCTATATGTGTGTGATATGGCACATTTTCTTGTTTGATAGCATAGTACCATATACTCTTTGGTAAAAATTCATTATTTAGTGGTTTAAAACCTGCTACACAAAATTTAGTACTTTCATCTTATCTTTCAGAATAAGCAATATCAAACACCCAAAATGCAAAATCTTATGAGTATGATCAAATCATGATATTTCTCTTCTATATTGTATTATCCCTTTCAAAGGCTTCTCACTTTCACTGATTCATTGATAAATGTACCTCTTTAGTTTCCTTTTGTAGGGTCTTAAGGATTTTATTAAACCTATCATGACTACTCTAAAAGGTAGTTTTTTTATTGTTTAGAGACTATGATCTTGTTGAGGATTGATTGATTTTCATTTCATAGTTCAAGATTGTCTTTCTTATGAAAATCTCTATAATATTTGATCACATCACTTCTTGGTGAAATTTTTATTCTTTTCTTGAAAAGGAAGCTCACTACTATCTTTTGATATAATTTTCAATGACTTTGTATGAATGTCTTTTTGATGATAGTCTACTACTATGCTTTACATCTCCATTCATCACACTTGGGAATGTATCATTGTATTGATGTCATCTTCTTCTTATATTTCCATGGAACCCTTGTTAATTTGTTCTCACTATCCTAAAGAAAGAGATCACTTCACTTCACATTATTTTCACTATTTTAATAGTGGATATCACAATTCTTTGATCTAAAACTTTTCACTTACCCTATCTCTTTTATTTTACTGTAATTTTTAAGCACTTTTCTTTGTAAGACATGATTTCTCATTGTTTAAGATTGTATTACAAATGGTATAATATATAATGAATTCCAAGGAGTCCTAAGTCACTTTTTTCTAGGTCAGCAAGAGACTTTAGAGAAAATGCACTTGTTGGTGTAAAGCCAGACTCAACAACCTTTGCAAGCATCCATCAAAGCATTATTATGATAGATTTATGTCAGGCGTTATGGTTGGAAATGCTCTGGTAGAAATGTATGAAAATGGCAAAGCATAAACAAGGCACACAAATTGTGTGACAAAATGCCTTTGCAAAATGTAAAAGCATGAACAAGGCATGTGAACTGTTTGATAGAAAGCCTCTACAAAATGTGAGATCATGAACAAGGAATGCGAACTATTTGACAAAAAACCTCTGCAAAGTGTGGATGTTTTCTCATGGAATGTAATGGTCATAGGATTTAGGGAGGTGTTTGTCAGATATTATAGTTATAATATTTGTTTTTTATCCCTTTCCAAGATATGAATTTTGAATCTATGGGCTATGTGGAGTATCTCTTCTAAGGATTAATTTTAAAGTATGAATTTTTATGGCACATACAACCATTCATATCAAACAAATTTGACAACTTCAAAAGAAAAACATGTCTAAACTATGGCACAGCCACCTCTCCTTGACACTATTGAGTTTGAATGGGATCCTGTGTCATCACGCATTAACAACCTAGCTCTTCCAAGGCAATCTCTCACCTTGTACTAAGAAAGGCTAAATTCCTCAAACCCTCATGCCCTCTTTGGTTTGTGCGTAAGACTACTGCTCTATATTGGAGAAATATAACAAATATATGGGGAAACATAATGAATAGATATATATTTTTTTTTAAAGTTATGCATGTGTTCATCATAATTCTGAAGAACATGGGCATGGATTAAAAACAATCAAAATTTTCCTTCTATAATCTGACCAAGCAAAAAAAATTTAATGCTTGGTAGGAAATGTGGTTCAAATGTACTAGTGGAAGGAGATAGTGCATTAAGTATGCAACAAGCCAAGATTCTTTGATCCTTTAATCTATACTTATGAGATCCCAAGATTGATTATTGGGTTGTGTCAAGTACTTAGACAAATGACTTTAGGAAGTTAACTTGTTTAATCTAGAAATTATGTGAAGATAATGAAAAATGGTTTGTCTATTGGATGGTCGTGGAAGGACTTAAGGGCATTGTTAGTGCTCAAGGAAGATATCATTAAATTTATGATAATCTTAAAAATTAAATCATTGGTCTTTTGGAATGGAAAAGATAAATTAGTGTAGTTGGTCTCTAAGACAAAAGAGTTAAATACAAAGGATGGATACAACTCCATCATTAGGATGGACAAGATTCACATGCCTAAAGCTAGCGTGTTTTCTTGGGTTTCTCTAAAAGATAGGATTCTCACTTATGAAAGGTTTATAAAGATGGGATTCTAAGGTCATTCAAAATGTGTTTTCTATTGGGGGGGAAGAGGAAATTGTGGATCATCTTCTTCTAGGCTGCTCATTCTCCTAATCTTGTTGGAGGTGGTTATATGTTGAATTGGGATTGATTTTGGCCCTTCCAAATGAAATTCTAAGTTTGTTTAAAGGTTGGTCCATCATGTAAAAATTTGGACTATTTGGTCGCATATGGGTCTCATGTCCCTCACTATTTTTGTCAGAGATTTGAAAAGAATGAAATAAAAGGTTTTCCAAAATAAAATCATGGGAATTTATGCTTTTCTGAACAAAGTTGAGGTGGCCATTGTGGAACTCATCAATACTAGAATGAACTCACATATTAAAAAGAGAACCCAATTGAAAAGTTGGGATAACAAGATGAGGATATGATGGCACAGTCTGAAGATTCCCTAGTTCTTTGACATTGATGGCAAACATAATATTAATGCCTCACAAAAAATCATATGGAAATATCCCCAAATAGGTTGGTTCAAACAAAACTTCAATGGTTCCTCTAAAGGAAATTCAGGCCCCTCTGATGCAAGTTGCATCATTCACCTCTAGGATGGCTCTATAGTGGGTAAATTGGCAACACTACTAGAAGAAGATGCAAAGAATGTTGTAGGATTTAAGGTGCTCATAGAAGGAATTTTGTTATGCAAAGACCTTGAAAAATTGAAGAGGATTATGCCATCATATTGAATGTATTAAGATCAAGTGTCATCATCCCTATATTTATGAAAATAATTATTTGCGGAGTTCCATTTGCGTTACAATGTTGATTACACAGATTTACCTCCACATGTTGGTCAAGGTCAGGGGAGATATCAGGATAAGTGTAGAAGACCTGATTTACCACAACCCTATAGTAAGAGGGCATTGGTGGGTAAAAACCTTAATGCTTTCTTGGGAAAAGCTCTCAAACTTCTTATTTTTATTTAAAGAATACACCATCAACCACATCTATCAAGGAGCCAACAAGGATGGATTATTAATGGAAAATGGCTCACAACTGCCTCCACTCTACTCTGTGAGATTTCTCTCACCATAGATGTGTATACTTGGTTAATTTGATCTCAAATATCCCTCTACAAAATGGCTTCTCAGTCCTTTCTCAGGATCATGTTGGCCCTCAAAATTGTTTTTGGCGCAATCCTCATTGGAAATGCTTAAATTTAGTTGGCGATATTACTTTGAGGCGGGGTAGGGATCCCCCTCCACCTTCCCATTTTAGCTTGGATTTGTGCATGGAAAAATATAGGCACTCCAGAAAGTTAGATCAAAGGCACTTTATGGCATAAAATAGTAGAGGAAGGGCACCCAAAATCTGGGCTATTCCTTTAACATCTCAAACCCTGACCTTCGTTTCAGGACAAAATTAAATTGCCCTAGGAGATTGGTGAATGCCCCTAAATACCTCATGTAGATTCCCTAGATCCAACTGTCTTCCAACCGACCGCAATAGGGTTTTTTCTAAAATAAATCAGGTGGAGGGTTCTTTAAAATCGGCCCATGTTTCTAATTTCATTGCCTCCCATCATTACCCTAATTTTAAGATGGTGAAGCCTGACTCCACCCTAAGAGATCCTTCATTTAATTAGAGTCCATGCAAACCTCAGTGGTGTATCCCTTAGCACACTCATCAAGTACCCTTGGTAAATCATATGGTTGTGGTAGAAAATGTATTAATGATTAATTTGAAAGAATTTTACACCCTTGGTATGTGCAATATTGTGAATCCCATGGCCTCTTTGCTCAGTGTTCTGGGTCAAACTCTCCAATTAAGGTAATTACTGAGTGGTTTGAGGATTACTATAGAGGTCGAGTAGGTATCACCATCCTTGCTGATAAATTTATTTTTGTATATTGTAAGGATACATCTATTAAGGTTGATATGCTTGCTGAAAAATGTCCAGAGTTTAAAGGGAAAAAATTTTAAATTATTGATTAGCATCCCAATTTTGATCCTTGCAAAATTGGAAAACTAGAAGTAATCAAATGGATTAAACTACCTAATCTTCCAATCAAATTAATCAATATCACTACATTAAGAGATATTAGAAATCAACTTGAAAAATTTGTAAGTTAAGAAGTAGATTTTATGTCTTATTTTGATGTTATATTAGCTATCAAAATGGATATATCTATAAAGAATTTGAAAAATCTTAAGCTCAAATCTAAAGGGGATACATATACTATCAAACCTACCTTCTGTAGCAATCCTTTTTTGGTAAAGGATTCCTCAATCCCCATGTTTGTAGAACCAAGCTTCCCTATCCCCACACCACCGGTTAACATTAAATTCAATAATGAGAATGGTGGCTTTATTGTGGAAGATCCCAGTCAGGATAATAATCAGCCCCTGAGTATGGCATCACCTCTTCCCGAGGTTCAGCATAGCCTTAGAGTTGATAATTAAATATTTCTCAAACTACTGCAACAATAACTAAGGAAACAATTTAATGAATCACAAGACTGGGATAATGCCTTGGCATCTACTAACCAACACTATATGGAGGCTAGATCACTCTCTAGGAAAAATAATGATTTCATTAATTCCAATATGGACATTGAGGATGTAAAGATGGTGGTGGAAAGTAATTTTTATTCACCACAACCCCCCAATAATAATACTAAGGAATTAAAAGAGAAGGACAATCCCCAACTTGCTTCTCCTAGCAGACATTCAGATGAGATTATTAATAAAGAGCGGTTAAGAAACCTTATGGATATTATTAGAAAGGAAATATTAGAGGATAACATCAACAATAGTATAGAGGATATGATTGATATGGAAGCTACTAATAAGGAAAAGGAATTACTGATAAGAAAAATTCTGGAACTTGAAGAGGCAGAGAGATCGTTAGATATTTTAGAGGAGGAAATGGTTGAACTCAGTAGAAAAGAAGTGAATCTATCCAACCCCATTATAGGTATTTTTGTCACTGAGTATGAAAAATATATAGCAGACTGTGCAAATATTTCAAAAAAGAGGGGAAGGAAATCTCTTACAAAATTGAGAAATAGGGATGGACATGTTGAAGATTAGTCCAAGATTATCACACTTTGGAATGTAGGGAAGGAGAAGTTCCTTCCCATAGCGCCATGAAACTCTTATTGTGGAATTTTAGGGGCCTTAATTCCCCTTACGAGCAGTGGATATTAAAACATTGCAGATATTCATTAAAACATGATATTATGATAATTTAAGAGACAAAACTAAATTTGACAGAAATTGATTCCCTTAGAAAAAGAATTGGTATGTGCAAGGTACTTGGCACTATTTTTGAGGGTGCTTCTAGGGGTCTAGTAGTAATATGGGACCCAAGATTATTTCCTTCACCTTGGTTTGTCAAAATAAGAGCTAGATGTGTGGAATGGTCAAAAGCATTAGATTGAAATTACAATACTATATATTCAACATATATGGTCCCATACAAACTCGGGACAATAGGATGGTTTGGAGAGATTGAGAAATTCCTAGAAACTATACCAAACCAAATATGTGTCTTAAGAGGGGACTTCAATTCAATCCTCGATCCAAGAAAAAAATGGGGAGGATCCTCCAAAGCCACTACGACTACATCTTACTTCATGGATTGGACAAGCAAAAACCAGCTGGTGGAATTCTTGACTACACAGAACATATTTACATGGAATAATCAAATGAAAGGTTTTAGTTTCTAGAAAATAAAATTGATAGATTCTTTTTCAAAGTAAATTGGGTTGAATTCCCTTTTAACCTCTTAGCAAAAATAATACCATACTCGGGTTCTTATCATTACTCCATCCAACTTGCTATCACAGAGGATTCATCACCCAACAAATTTTAGTTCAAAATAGAATAATTGTGGTTTAAATATGATAATATTATTTCCCTAATAAAGCAATGGTAGTTTGAAGCACATTTCAAAGGTTCCAAGATATTATGCTTAGTCTCCAAAATGAAATATACTAAAAACAAACTGTTAGCTTGGAACACAACTCAACTTAGAAATATCTTTGACACCGAATTAAGATTAGAAGAACTTGGAAACCTCAATATGTAGGTCATAGACAAAGGAATGAATGCATAAATGTACTTGGAGGAAAAAAAAGATAAAAATGGAATATGAAGACATTTTAGCCAAAGAAGAAATCTATTGGCGCCAAAGATCTATAGAAACATAGCTAGAAGTAGGGGATAGAAACATGAAATTATTCCATAATAGTGCCAAAATAAGGAGAAACCTAAATAAAATCACCAAAATAAGGAGAAATATAAATAAAATCACCAAAATCAGAGACTCAAATGGATTCGATATTGAGAACCCCAAGATTATTGTTGAAAAGTGAGCAACCCACTTTGAAAAGGTCCTTAATAACCTAGAGGGATCTCATCTAGCACAATAATAAAAAATACTTGGAAACATTGCCCATATCATAACAAACAAACATAATAAAATGTTGACTACAAAATTCACTAAAGTTGAGATAGAAACTATTTTTAAAAAAATTCACCTTGATAAGGCCCTAGGGAAGCCGAGATGGTTTTCCTACCTTCTTCTTCCAAAAATGTTGGCACTTCATAGGGGATGAGGTAATTGAATCTTTGGAAGGGGTGAGGAACTTCGAAAGCCTACTTTGAGAGATTAACAACACATTCGTATCCCTCATACCAAAGAAAGAGAAAATAGAAGGTTTTGATGACCTTATACATATCTCATTCTGCAACACAATTTACAAAATCTTGACAAATACATTAGCCAACAAAATTTTAAAATTTTTACCTTACATTATAAGCAAAGAATAGAAAAGCTTTGTCCCTGGTCGATCCTTGGTGTCATCATCATACAAGAAGCCATTCATTCCATTCAACAAAATAAGGAACCTGGCATGTTAATAAAATTAAATATCATCAAAGCGTATGACAGATTGGACTAGTGCTTTTTATGCAAACTAATGAAAAAATTTGGCTTCACCAAACAATGGAACAATTTGATTTATGAATGCATTTCTACCCCTAAGATCTCAGTATTGGTAAATGGAACACCACAAGGTTTCTTTAACATATCTAGAGGCTTAAGACAAGGTAACCCTATTTTACCTTTCCTCTTCATTATTATGGCGAAAGCTCTGGGAAGATCTATAACTAAGGAAAAAGAATAAATATGAATACAAAGATTACAAATCACAAATGGTATTGACCCCTTGACTCATCAACAATTTGTTGATGACAATATGCTATATGGAAGCTACAGCAGAAGGGAAACAGCTAATTTCATATCAATATTTGATACCTACACAATAGCATCAGGCCAAGAAGTTTATAATTCCAAGTCAAAAATATTCTTCTTCAATTTACACCCTACCACTAAGAGAGGTATCTGCTCAATTCTTAAATTTACTAAAGGGGATCTTCCCATCAAATACCTCGGTCTTCCTTTGGATAAAGGAATCAAATAAACTAGATTATGGGATAATATTATCTCCAAACTAAAACAAAAAAACTAGCACATGGAAAGGAAAATGGTTATCCTCAGTAGGAAAAGCTACTATAGTTAAATTTGTCCTTTCAACTATCCCCATTTATCAACTCTCATGCATCCACCTTCCCATGGAAATTAGAGGGGAAATCAACAAAACACTTAGGAATTTTTCTGGCAATGTTCAGAGGATAAAAAAAGGTTGGCCCTGTTGCATGGGATAATATATGTAAGCCAAAAGAGGATGGCGGCCTTGGATTAAAAAATAGCAGAGAACAAAGTAGAGCTCTGGGAGCCAAGCTAATTTGGAGGATGTATAGGAATCCAAAATTAAAATGGGTTAAAATCTTGAGACATAAATAACTAAATTCCCAAGACTCGATCAAGGTATTTAGAAATGCACATCCCTTGAAAGGATCTAGAATTTGGAACTTCATGCTGGAATGTAAGGATATCATTAAAGAGAAGTTAACTTGGAACCATGGTGAAGGAAAGGATGCACTATTTTGAAAATATTCCTGGGGAGGGTATGAAGTGATAAGTAGAATTCATAACTTTAACACTTCCAAGATCATATTGGAAGATAAATTAGGGAATTATGTTAAGGATTACATCAAAATTCTCAATAATGATATAACCTTGGGTTTGAAATGGAAGACATTTGATACTTTGGATATTCCCACAGAAGAAAATCAGAAGCTATCTGAAATTATCCAAAAAAGACATGTCACCTTCAAAACTGGCAAGGAAAGGTTGGTTTGGGATGGTTCTAATATGGAAGAATACAAAACTAAGGATGGATACAAGTTTCTCATGAAAAAATAAATTAGATAAAAAAATAGAGCTCCCCTTAGACTTTTTTGGGATAAACATTGTCTCCCTAAAGCAAGTCTCTTCACATGGATGGCTCTACAAAGGAAAAATCCTTAATGCCAATAGATTTACCAAAATGGGTTTTGAAGGCCCTAGTAGATGCCCCTTTGTGAAAAATACCAGGAAACTACATATCATATACTCCTTAATTGTGATTACTCAAATGAATGTTGGAGGTGGTTATGTAGAAAAATGAACTTGATATCTGCATTACCCAACAACCTAATAGGACTATTCAATGCATGGCCTAATACACACAAAAATAGCATCAAAAACTGACAATGGAGTATATGCCCCTCTATCATGATATGGGAGTTATGGAAAGAGAGGAATAGGAGGATATTTAAGGAAAATAAAATGACATGGGAGAAACTGACTAAAAAAATCAACGCGACCATCATAGAGTTAGAAAATAGTAAAATTCTTCGTAGATCTTATAAAAACACCTCAATGACACATTGGGATGAAAAAAAAAAGCAATTCGGGAAGGTGTGAATCTTCCTGCATTCATTGGGCCAGGAAATATGGACAGCCTAAAAAAGAGACAAGAATATGTTTGGCCTCCCCCCAAGGATGGGTGGTATTAGTTAAAATTTGATGGGGCTTACTTGAGCTAACCATAGGATAGCTAGTGTTGGTTGTATAATTCATGATAGTGAAAATAGAGAAATTGCATTTCTATCAAAACCCCTTGGTAACACATCCAATAACATGGCAGAACTCTCTGCATTAGTTGAAGGATTAAAATTTTGCAGAGACTTGAACTTAAGTAGAGTTGAAATTGAAGGTGATTCTTCCATTATTATTAATGGCCTTAGGAAACGCACTATGTCCAATTGGAAACTCAACTCACAGCTTGCAGTTTCTCTAGAGCTTGCCTCTTCCCTAACAAGTTGCACTTTCAACCATATTTACAGAGAAGGAAATAAGAAGATGGACAAAATTGCCAACGATGGAGTGGATGGTATTTATAGAACTACCCTTAATCCTTTATAAAACTAAAATTATATTGAAAAGACACTAGCTCCTATTAGTGTATGGTATAATATAATATTTTGGAAATCACAGTTTGTAGGAATTTTTTTACTATGCCGAAGTAGACAAAGCAAAGAAAATCCATCATAAATTGTAGGGAACATGTGTGATTTCCAAAATTCCATGTAATCATCAGAAATTTGCTGGGAGGAAGTGTGATTTCCAAAACTTTGGAAAATGCAAAGAGGAAGTGTGATTTCTGAAACTTTGAAAAATGCAGACAGGAAGTGTGATTTTTGAAACTTTGGAAATCATAGGGAAGAACTGTGATTTTCAAAACCCTATGTATCCATAATAAATTGTAGGGTATAAATGTGATTTCCAAAACCCTATGTATCCATTAGAAAATGTAGGGATCTGGTGTGATTTCTGAAAGATAGTGTATCCATCAGAAATTGCAGGGAAGATGTACGATTTCCAAAACTCTATATATACATCATAAATCGCAGGGAGGAAGTGTGATATATGAAATTATGAAGAGTGGAGCCTGGGGGCACTTAAGTACTTTTCATGGGTCTAATGATTTACGAAGAAGGTTGCAGATCATTATTTGAACATTCCATAGTCAAAATAAAGACAATCCATCAAAAATTACAGGGAACAAGTGTGATTCCCAAAATTCCATGTAATCATTGGAAATTGCAAGGAGGAAGTGTGATTTCTAAAACTTTAGAAAATGCAGACAGGAAGTGTGATTTCCAAAATATAGTGTATGAATCAAAAATCACAAGGAAGAATTGCATCAACTAGAAATCGCAGGGAAGAAGTGTGATCTCTGAAACCCTGTGTATCTATCAGAAAATGCAGGGAGATGGTGTGATTCCTGAAAGACAGTGTATCCATCAGAAATCGCAGGAAGGTGGTGTGATTTTTGAAAGACGGTATCTTCCTTCTAGAAAAAATTCTTGGAAAAAACAATTATTTTTCTTATACTAGTCTTTGTTTATATGGACATATATATGTTGCTTCAAATTAAATATGTAGCAGAAAATTTTCAGTTACTTGTTTGATTGTGTTATTATAATTATTTCATGGCATTTGAACACATTCCAACACAGTTATATATATATACTTACAACGGTCTTTAATGGATATATATATTTTGTCTCTTCTTGTAAATGTTTTTGCACCCATCCTCTATTGGGGATTCTCCTAACTGGTATCTTCTTTTGGCAATGCTTGTCTATTATATTGATTGGTTTCAATAGAATATGGAGTATGTAAGGGACAAGCCTTTCCTCCCATCATCCAGTTCATTTAATCTGAGTGTTACTCTTGGAAAGTCTAACATATTTTCTCTATCTCTTATTCTGTAATTACTCATTTTATAACTATGGAAATACTATAGAATTATACGTTAATATCATCTCTGGAAGAATTTTCAAACTTTGGGGAAAGGTAGTATGATTGTATTGACTCCCTTATACAGATTTCAAAAATCTCATATATTTAAATGCAGATTTCCTACCCAAAAAATTGGGTGATGAAAATAAGAGAGATAAGATCGGTAAGAGAACTGAATTTTCACTATCTAAAAGCACTTGTTCAGTTTAATTCTCTAATTTAAGTATTTGAAGTCACATTGAACCAACTTATAAAGATCTTTTCCGAGTAGGAGAGTTTGGTTGCAGGTAATAGTATGGTTTGGGCTTAAATAGTGAGGGTTCACCTCTAAGAGAAAGGAAGGGAACCAATGGAAAAAAGTGTTAACATGATGAATTTTCTCTTCTCAATTCTTCTTCTGATATGTAATACCAAGTTAGGGTTTCTAGCAAGAAAATATATTGAAACAAACTATATTGTTCTGGATGTAAAAACATAGGCTCTCAAGGAACTGAGGCCTCAAATTTGTAATGCATGACAAAGGAAACCAACCAAGATAAGTAATTTGTGATCTAGACTTAATGTCTCGGGAAAGATCAGAGGTTTTCTTAGCTCCATTCTTTCCTACCGGTGCCTGCACCGATTGGAGCAATTGTAATTTCCTTTTATAATTAATCAATAAAAATATTTGGCTTCGGCCTTTTATTAATTAAAAAAATTCAACAAGCATGTTGATGCCATAGCCATTGTGACGGCTAACAACATTGAATTGGGAGCATTTGGACCTACGAATTGTTCTTGAATAAATCTACTTGAGTGTACAATATTTCAATGGTTGTCAAATTATTTTTAGAATTATCTTATCATCGTACATGTAATACAAACAAGTGACATTAAAAGAGTGTAAGTTATTTCCTTTACCATTATACATTTCAAACCTTGGAGCCATAGAACCCATAGAGAAACAATATACTAATATTTCATAATAGAGTGGATCATACTTTATTTCACTAGTGATATCCTTTGTACTCAAAGGCAAGGTAGATACCATACTCAATAATTTATCAAATCTCTTAATAATTGTGTTAATAGTAAGGGGATGGATTTTGGAAGTAGAACTGGAGGGCTAATATGGGTTGTGATGGGATTAATCGATGGGGTAAAGGATGGTATGTGATTCACAATGTAATAATGGAGTTATGTTGGAAAATGATTTCATTGTTTTAATTACCAATTTTGTAATGGAAATCCATTTGGAGAATTTACTGGTTCAAAGATAATCCTACAGATGTACTTGCGATCGACTTGTTATTGTGTTGAATCCTTCAAATTTATATACTTTTATACATTGACTATGAAAGAATTGTTATTGTTACTAGTAAAGTATGCTACTATATTATTTGGTACCTGCTATTTATACTTTTTAACACCTTCATGGATGTTAGCCTATATGATATATGCAAGAGGAATGTATACCTTGATGAAAGTATGTGATTTTACCATCATTTTTACATAGAAGTACAATAAGGTCTATGCAAACTAGAACATGTAAAAGCAACTTGCATAAAAATTAAAATTAAAAATAAATTAAAATTGTAATACAGCTCATGGTTAGTTTTTAAAAAAAATAAAAAATCTTATGAGCTTTTATTTAATTTTTTATAATCCTAAAAAGTGGCTCGTGATCCTAAATGATAATTGAAAAATATTATGATCATCTAAGGTTGTAGACACCCTGAAATGGACATACTTGCAACCTTACATTAAAACACTAATTTTCATCTATTAATTAATGGTTTTTTAATCATTAATTAATCATTTATTTCTTCTAAATCTATTCCACAAATCATTTAATAATTTCCCCAAAATTAATTAAATAATTAATTTAATTTAATTAATTAGCCTCAATTAATTAATCTTCATTAATTAATTAAATTTAATTTCCTAAAGTTAAATTTAAATATTTAAACTTATTGATTAATTCTTCTAATTAAATTAATTTAATTTCACTCAATAATTCAATTCTAAATCAAAAAGAATTCAATTATCTCATGTTTGAATGCTTTAATTACAAAAATCAATTAAATATTCAAATAAATCCTTTCTCTAGTTCAAAAAGGTAACTCATGATCAACTTTTCAATTAACTAAACATCCCCTCTTCTCCCCAAGTTGAAGAGGTGGAGTTTACTGGTTGCTTTTCAGTTAACTAAACATCCCCTCTTCTCTCCAAGTTGAAGAGGTGGAGTTTACTGGTTGCTTCTCAATTAACTAAAACATCACCTCTTCTCTCCTAGTTGAAGAGGTGGAGTTTATTGATTGTTTCTCCAGTTCCTTTTGATCTCAACCATTCATTCTCTAATCTCTGGGATCAATCTCAACCATCCAAATCATTTTCCATATTCTATATAATCTATCCTTCACAACCATTTGAAAGATCCAGGAATTCAAGCATTGTGCACACTTACTCTACAGGATTCTTGTGAAGCATCAAGCATTCGTTTGATCATAATCAATATCATTTTCTCAACACTCCCACATCATAGATGTTGTCAATACCAATATTAAGCACCATTCATCCAGCATTTCAGAAGGAGTAGAGAGAAGCAATAAAAGCCTCGATCATTGTGGTTGTCATTCGCTTATTTTCCTCTTTATCTTGCTTGTTATTTTATTGTCCATAGATTCATTCTTAGTATTTCTAATTGTTTTCCCCCATTGCAAATTGGTGCTACTAACCCTCATTATTGAGTGTGCAGGATTGGATCTACACATTTTGGTGAACCCGACATGAACTTACAGCCCGATAATCGCTTGCAGACAACCAAAAGAATCCCTCGGTCTCAGTCATATGGCCATGGTTTCGTCCACTACTCTTAATCAACTCAGTGTGAAATTTGGTCATATCTTTCAAACTACATGAATTTTTTTTAGGTTTACACTGATCTAAGGAGGCCACAATCCAAAATTCAGATTTTTCTGAGTTTTTTTATTTTTTTATATATTTTTAATGATATTTCATAAAAAATAATTTTGGTGCACAAAGCAGAGTTTCTTTTCAAAAAAATTACATTTTTAGAAATGTTTTGGTATTATAGATGTGGTTTATTCTCTATGATTTTAATTTTTGTGAAATTATTTTGCAAAAATAATAGATATTTTGAGATTGGTATGTTCTGATAAAATGGACCCCTAGGGCACAAATTAAGGAATTATAATCTAAAAAATATTTTTCAGGTATTGGTTGACATAAGAAAGCTATAGTCCAAAATTCATATTTTTCTAAATATTTTACATTTTTTTATGATATTTCATTAAAAAAATAATTCTGGATACAAATCAGCATTTATTTTCAAAAAAGTTACATTTTTGGAAAGGTCTTGAAATTATACAGGGATTTTATTCTCTTTTATTTTAATTTATCTGAGAAATATTTTTAAAAAAAGAAAGATCTTTGAAAAGTTTTCTTTTTGTGTGTTATTTCTTGATTTCTGTGCAGGATTAAGCAAATGACATATGGCAAAAAGGATAATCATATACATCCCAGGTTCTAGATGATGAACTATAACTAATTGAATGTTTGAAGATGTTAAGTTGATGATCACCAAGCTACCAAAAGTTAATGCAAGACATTAAATGTGTTAATGTATTGTATTGTCATTGATGTCAACTTGATATAATCTGATCATTTATATTCAAAGTTTCAAAGAATTTAGAGAATCAGAAAGATAAAGATTATACTTTCAGTAATGCATAAAAGATCAGTATTCACAAAGTGAAAACAAACACCGATAGGTAGTGCACCCCGACAGATAGAGAACTCTGAGAGGAAAGTCACAATGATGCCCGAGCAAGAAACCTGACAAGCATTACCGATGAGCATAACTTCACAGTGATGCCCGACTGACAGACAACCCCGACCTAGATGCTTGAGGAGAACTAAAGTGTTGATCGAAGCTAACAAGAGTAAAAACACCGAAAGGAACTGAAGTTCAGAAATGAAAAAATACTTAGCTGGCAAGACCTAAAGAAGGAGTTAACTAGTTGTTAATATTATTTTCATCGACAAGTTTGAAGCCAGAAATAAGAGAGAGTTTTAAAGTAGTTTTATTACAGTTGGCAAGAATATATCTACGAGATAAAACAAGAGTAAAAGTTTTAAAGAAAGATTGGCTAGAATTGCGGATTACGCCAAGAACAAGAAAGTCAAGAACTTAGAAATGGTGATATCATGTCTATAAAAATAAAATCTAATTCATTATGAATTAGGGGACTGAATAGAGAAGAGGATGTTGAAGAGAAACTGATGAAGAATAACTTCATACAGTCCTGATCAATCAAGCTGAAGAACAGAGCTATATTTTTGTAGACACTGAGCAACAGAGAAGCACAGCATCACCAAGCAGAAAGAAGTTGAGAAAAGGTATTGAAAAGATACATTGATCAGAAATGTATTATGAGCTTACTATAGATATGAAAATCTGCAATTTTGTAGTTGTATATGTGAACAGATCATTTATTGTTTCAATTAACTATTGGATCAGAAAGTCTCTTAACCGAGAAGGACTTAACAATCCTTTCTATATTGAGATGCATCCCAAGCTAGAGTATCAAAAAATTTGGTCATAAAGATAGCATGAGATGCCATATACCAATTGACAAACTACACTAGGTCTGGTCATAGAAGGTAGCATAGAGATGCCAAATATCAAGTGAGAAACTATTCTATTTAAATCATCTAACAAGGTCACACCTAACAGTATGTTCATAACCTTTAACAGGGTTGGCTCTTCACTGAGCTCACTTCATAAGAGTGAAAATTTTGGGTTACCGGTGTTAGTAATAACTAAGAGGGGGTGAATCAGTGGCCTCAAAAATATTCCAATTAATCAACCCAAAAACTTAGTACCATAATATTAAGCCTCTAGTTATCTTTAGTCCTATAAGATGAATGCCTTCAAATATACTTATCAAATAACTACTGCTCAGAGTGCTTTGTTAAACCCTATTCTTAATGTTTACCGAATAGCAGTCTTTCAATTTACCAATTGACAGTAAATAGCTTAGTGTATACCGATCAATTCAGATTATTTATGTATAATACAAAACACTAAAGTAATGACTCATAAACATATTGACACATAGATTTTTAACATGGAAACCCTATTAAGGGGAAAAATACTTGGGACCGGTAACCCAAAATTTTCACTCTTCTGAAGTGAGCTCGGTGAAGATCCAACCCTATTAAAGTTTACAAACACACTGTTAGGTGTGACCTTGTTAGAGGATTTAAAAGATTAGTTTGTCACTTGATATCAGGCATCTCTATGCTACCTTCCTTGTCCAAACTCTTATGGTTTGTCAAATGGTATCTGGCATCTCATGCTATCTTCATGATCAAACTTTTTGATACTCCTTGGGATGTATCTCAATATAAAAAGGATCTTTAAATCTTGCTCAGTTAAGAGACTTTCTGAATCAATGGTTAAACTGAAACAGTATGATCTATTCACATATACAACTTATACTTGTAGATTTTTAGATCTATTGTAAGCTAATTATATCATTCTGATCAATATATCTTTTCAATACCTTTGCTCCACTTTTGTTTCTTCTCGGTGATGCTCTTCTTTGTTGTTTAGTGTCTACAAAAATATTTAGCTCTTTCCTCAACTTGATTGATCAAGACTATATGAAGTTGTTCTCCATCAGTTTCTCTTCATCATCCTCTTTTTTATTCACTCCCCTTAATTCATAATGAATTAAGTTGTCTCTTTATAGACATGATATCACCATTTCTAGGTTATTCATTTTCTTGATCTTGGTGTGATCCTCAATCTTAGCCAATCCTGATTTAAAGCATAACTCATGTTTTATCTCGTAGAAATCTTCTTTCCAACTAGACAAAACAACTTTAAATCCTTTACTTATCTTTGGCTTTATCTTGTTGATTAAAACAATGATAACTACCAGTTAATTCTATATTTAGCTCTTCCAGCTAGATATTTTGTCATTTCTGAACTCCAGTTAACTTCGGTGTTTTAACTCTTAGCTTCGGTCAACACTCTAGTTCTCCTTGGGCTTCTCCATCGGGGTTGTCTATCCGTTGGGGTTGTTTGTCCTTCGGCCTTCACTGCAAAGTTTTGCTTGTCGGTTAACACTATAAATCTGGCTCTTGGTAATGCTTGTGATTCTTCTCTTTGGTAATGCTCATCAGTTTCTTTGCTCGGGCATCACTGTGACTTAAATTTCAGTGATCTATGTCCATTGGGTTCCACTAGCTGTTGGTGTTTGAAGTCACTTAGTGAATGCTTGTCTTTTATGCATTACTGAAAGCATAATCTTTATCTCTCTGATTATTTGAATTCTTTGACACTTTGATTATAACCGATTAGATTATATTAAGTTGACATCAATGACAATATAATCCATTAACTAATTTAATGTATTGCATTATCTTTCTACATTTCGGTGATCAACTTAACATCTTAAAACATTCAATCAGTTACATGACATCAATCTCTCCCTTTGGCATTGATGGAAACATGCTACATTATCCTACTATACTATTACTAATACAATATAAAATATAACAGTTTCATCAATCTTTCCTATTGTAACTATTACAAATGTCTGGTTCTCAGTAAGCTCAAATAGCTTAGATTTGTTTCTTGCCGAGTGGATTTATTCAATCTTTAATCTCTTCACTGGATAGATGTAGCAGCTTTTGTCTCTATTCTGATATGTGCTTTGCCTTGACTGTTCCTCTTCTTGATAATCTCTTTTTCCTTTGACATCAATCTCTCCGTTTGTATGAACTCTCTCCCTTTGTTACTTCTCTCCCTTAGATGGATATTCCATATGTAATCAATCTCTCCCTTTGAATATTGATTAATACTTCCTTTTGATTCTTAAGAACTTCTCTTCATGGATAATGATATAATCTTTTCTTATCAATGAGATAATCTATCATTTATGATAATGAATCTCTCTCCATTATGATAATGAGATAATCTCTCCATTTGACAATAATGCCAAATAATTCTTTTCTATATCATCTTCCATCCCTTTATATAATATATTCCTTGAATTTCCCTATCCATCAGCAGTACATTGTCTCTGGTGTTTGGTGCAGATTTGTACCTTGTTGTGTACAAATGTATCTGTTGTTGTTCATCTTGGTGCTTGCATCAACATGAATGATCTTCTGATTGTGTGTAGGCCGATGCAACCTCCTAGTCAGCTTACTGACCGATAGACAAGGGTTGTACCCCTAGTCTTTGTCTCAAGTACTTAAATGTATCTTTCGGTAATGGCTTGGTGAATATATCAATTAATTGTTCCTTTGATTGGAAATATTTCAGTATCACCTCCTTAGCTTTCACTTGTTCTCTCAGATAGTGATACTTGATAGCAATATGTTTAGTCTTAGCATGCATGACTAGATTCTTAGAAATGTTAATTGCACTAGTATTATCACAATAGATAATCACTAGTTCAAGAATCTTCATATTCATACCTTCTAGCAACTATTTGATCCATGTAATATTGGAGCAATTTGTAGCAGCAGCCACATACTCTACTTCTGCAGTAGACTGAGAGATGCATCCTTTCTTCTTGCTGATCCCTGTGACAAGTTTGTCACCCATGAATAATGCTCCTCCAGTTGTGCTCTTTCGGTCATCAATTTTTCTAGCCCAATCAGCATATGTATAGACTTGTAGCTCAAATTTTCCTTCTCTTTTATACCATAAGCCATAGTCCTCGGTGTTCTTCAGATATCTCAAAGTTCTCTTGACAATAGTCATATGTGATTCTTTTGGATTAGCAGTGAATCTTGCAACTATTCCAACTGCATGTGTTATATCTTCTCTGGTATGAACAACATACATTAGTTTTCCAATCATTGATCTATATAAGGTTTGATTTACCTCATTTGATTTGTCTTCTTTTGTCAGCTTACATTTGGTAGCCATAGGTGTTCCAACTGGTTTGGAATCTTCCATCTTGAATATCTTCAGCACTTCCTTGATGTATTTGGACTGAGTGATATATATGCTTGCATCTTGTTGAACAATGTCTAGACCAAGAAATAATTTGATCTCCCCAAACATAGACCTTTCAAATTATTTTCTCATTTCATTAGCAAAGGATTTGCATAACATTTCATTTCCCCCAAAAATTATATCATCAACAAAAATTTCAGCAATTAGAATATTACCATTGGTATCTTCTTTTAAGTACATATTACTATTTTCACTTGTTCTTACAAAATCAATGCTAATGAGATAGGAGTGAAGTCTTCCATACCATGCTCTAGATGCTTGTTTCAATCCATACAAGGCTTTATGTAGTCTACATACCATTTTTCTCTTGTCTAGATCAACAAACCCTTTTGGTTGTTCAATGTATACCTCTTCTTCTAGTATTCCATTCAGGAATGCAGATTTGACATCCATCTGGTATACCTTGAATCCTTTGAATGAAGCATAAGAAATTAAGATTCTAACTCCTTCTATTCTAGCAATGGGTGCAAAGGTTTCTCCATAATCAATACCTTCTTCTTGTGCATACCCCTTGCATACTAATCTTGCTTTATTTCTTGTGACTTCTCCATTGTCATTCAGCTTGTTTCTGAATATCCAATTGGTATCAATGACATTCTTGTCATTAGGTCTCAATACTAGTGTCCATGTACTATTCTTCTCAATCCGTTCTATTTCTTCATTCATATCACTAACCCATTCCTCATTTTCAAGTGCAGTATTAACAGATTTAGGCTTAAAATCACAAAGTAAACATCTAGTGTTTAGTGACTTACTTCTTGTTTCTCATTCCAACCTTCTTGTCTCCTATGATTTGATTTTGTGGATGATGTCTTCTGACATACTTGGCAAGTTTCAGTTCAGCTCTGTGTCCATCATTTTGATCATCTTCTTGACCTTCATTCTAATCTCCATTGCTCGGAATATCATCTTGAGGATTTTCCTAATTTTTCAATAATTGCAGCCTGATTCTTGGGTGTAATATTCTGTTGCTTGAGAGTGATACATTGTTTCTCAGGTAGAGTGTCAGGTTTAGTATAAACAAACTTATTGTAGTCCTCTGGTTCTTTCCTGCTTTCCTTATCATTCTTTTCTACAAATTCATCTATCTTTACATTTTCACTTTCAATGATTTTGTTAGATGACTTCATAAGACATTCATAAGCCTTGCTTTTGGTGGAATACCCTAGAAAAATACCTTCATCACTTTTGGATTCAAGCTTACTATTTCTATCATCCTTCAAAATATAACATTGACTACCAAAGATTCTGAAGTAACTTACATTGGGTGTGTAACCATACCAAAGCTCATAGGGTGTCTTCTTTGTGTCCTTCTTCAACTGTACTATGTTTAATGTGTAGACAGCAGTACTAACAGCTTCCCTCCAAAAATTTTGAGTGATGCTCTTCTCAATCATCAATGTTCTTGCATAGTCAACAATTGATATGTTCCTCCTCTTAGTAATTCCATTTTGTTGTGGTGTTCTTGGTGCAAAAACCTGTCTTTAAATTCCATGCTCATTGCAATAGTTAGTGAACTCATATAAAATAAATTCCCCTCCTCTATCTGACCTTAAGCATTTCAATTTATTTTCACTTTGTTTTTCTACCATAGTCTTATACCATTTAAACATCATGAATGCTTTTGATTTATCTTTTAAGAACATAACTGTCATCATTCTAGAATAATCATCAGGAGAATGAAATACCTATCTCCATAGTAACTCTTTTTCCTCATGGGTCCACATAGATTAGTATGGACTAATTCTATGATTTCATTAGATGTATGGGTTTTACTCTTGAAACTAGAATTTTTTATCCTACCTTTTTGACAGTTCTTGTACATGATATGCTTAGGATTTTTCATGCTTGGTAAGCCTCTAACATTCCTTTTATTGCTTATCTTTATCATGTTGTCAAAATTCACATGACACAATATTTTTTGCCACAACCATATCTCTTCATTTCTAGACATTAAACAAGTGGTGTTAATATCATCAAGATAGAAAAGGTTACCTTTTGTCTACTCACTGGTTCGGATCAACCTTCCTGATTCATTGAAGATATTTGCCTTCTTATTCTCGAATGCTACTCGGTGACCTGTATTGTTCAGCTATGAAACACTTAATAGATTATAATTCAATCCTTTTACCCAGTAAGCATTTTCATATTTGATCAGGTTATTCAACATTATGGTTCCTTTACCTTCAACTGGACAAGGTGTGTCATTACCCATTCTTACTGAACCACCATTACAGTATTCAAAAGTTTCAAACTTTTTCTTATCACCAGTCATGTGGTGAGTGCAGCCACTATCTATGATCTGGACATCATTCTTACTAACCTTAGATATGAGTGTAGTTTCTACATACCTTTCTTCTTCTTTGTCTGAGTCATCCTTCATGGCTACAAATACCATCTCAATGTCTTCTTCATATTCGGTGTCAGTGTCATCAACTCAGTTCTCAGCTAGGTAACAAGCTTTCTTTCCTTTGTCCTTGTAGTCTTGGGTATCTCTTCTTTCAGGCTGTCGGTTGCTTCAATAATCTCTACTATCACCTCTATCAAACTTCTTCTCATATGATCTATCATTACTTCTTTCATATTTTCTTTTGTTTGGGCATCTTGCAGCAAAGTGTCCAACCTCTTTACAATTAAAACATACAAGTGGTAATTTAACTTTGTATCTACCTTTCCCTCTCTGCAATCTTCTTGTCATAAGTGCTTCAATATCATCAAGTCCTTGAACCTCATTATCACTTTCATTATCATTTATAATAGTGCGTCTATGACTTGAATTACTTATTTTCAAAGAAGATTTGAATGCATATTCTATAGATGGTAAGACACTATTATCAAAGTTATTCATCTCAAATGAAATCAGTCTACCAATCAGAGTATCTAGAGTAACTGTATTATTTTCTCTTGCTCTCATTTCTTGAATAGCAGAGACTCTAATAGCATATACAGGTAGTAAGGCACTTAATATTTTACTTACCACTGTCTCCTCTTCAATTACACCTCCGACTCCTTGGTTAGTATTGACTACTTCTTTGATTCTGCATTTACACTGAGTGATATTTTCTCCTTCTTTCATCCTTAGGTCATCAAACCTCCCTCTTAGGCTTTCTTCCTTGGCTCTTAGTACATTAGCATCTCCTCCATGTACCAGCTTCAACTTATCCCACATTTTCTTTGTAGAGGTGCAGGTTTTGACATCTTCAAACTCAGCATTGGAGAGTGATGAGGCAAGTTCTATCATCATGCAATTATGATCATGCTTTTCTCTTAATTGCTCAAGAGTATGAGGTCCTATAGGAAACACATATTCAGTATCAAGGTGTTGAGTAACATCATTACCAATACCTGATAGGTGGAGTCTTATCTTCTTTGTCATGATGCAAAGTTGTCTTTATTCAACTTGGGCACATCTCATTTGTTCATCTTATGATCTTTTGCTTGAGTTGTTAAACTCCCTTTCTAAGCACACAAGATATGATACTAATTGTTAGTAATAACTGAGAGGGGGGTGAATCAGTGGCCTTAAAAATATTCCAATTAATCAACCCAAAAACTTAGTATCACAATATTAAGCCTCTAGTTATCTTCAGTCCTATAAGATGAATGCCTTCAAATATACTTATCAAATAATTACTTTGGAGTGCTCTGTTAAACCTTATTCTTAATGTTTACCGAATAGTAGACTTTCAATTTACCGAATGACAGTAAATATCTTAGTGTATACCGATCAATCCAGATTAGTTATGTGTAATGCAAAACACTAAAGTAATGACTCATAAACACATTGACACATAGATTTTTAACGTGGAAACCGTGCTAAGGGGAAAAAAAAAATTGGGACCGGTAACCCAAAATTTTCACTCTTGTGAAGTGAGCTCAGTGAAGAGCCAACCCTATTAAAGGTTACAAACACAATGTTAGGTGTGACCTTGTTAGAGGATTTAAAAGATTAGTTTTTCACTTGATATCGGGCATCTCTATGCTACCTTCCTTGTCCAAACTCTTCTAGTTTGTCAAATGGTATCTGGCATCTCATGCTATCTTGATGATCAAAATTTTTGATACTCCTTGGAATGTATCTCAATATAGAAAGGATCTTTAAATCCTGCTCAGTTAAGAGAATTTATGAATCAATGGTTAAACTGAAACAGTATGATCTGTTCACATATACAACTTATACTTGCAGATTTTTTAGATCTATTGTAAGCTCATTATATCATTCTGATCAATATATCTTTTCAATACCTTTGATCCACTTTTGTTTCTTCTCGTGATGCTATGCTATGTTGCTCAGTGTCCACAGAAATCTTTAGCTCTTTCCTCAGCTTGATTGATCAAGACTGTATGAAGTTGTTCTTCATCAATTTCTCTTTAGCATCCTATTTTTCATTCACTCCCCTTAATTCATAATGAATTAATTTGTCTCTTCATAGACATGATATCACCATTTCTAGGTTCTTTATTTTCTTGATCTTGGTGTGATCCGCAATCTTAGCCAATCCTGATTTAAAGCATAACTCCTATTTTACCTCGTATAAATCTTCTTTCCAACTGGACAAAATAGCTTTAAGTCCTTTACTTGTCTTTGGCTTTATCTTGTCGATGAAAGCAATGATAACTACCAGTTAAGTCTATATTTAGCTCTTCCAACTAGATATTTTGTTGTTTCTGAACTCCAATTAACTTTGATGTTTTAACTCTTAGCTTCGGTCAGTACTCCAGTTCTCCTCGGGCTTCTCTATTGGGTTTGTTTATCCGTCGGGGTTGTCTATCCTTCGGGCTTCACTGCAAATTTTTGCTTGTCGATTAATACTGTAAATCTGGCCGTCAGTAATGCTTTTGATTCTGCTCGTCAATTTCTTTTCTCGGGCATCACTGTGACTTAAATTTTGGTGATCTTTGTCTGTTGGGTTCCACTATATGTCATTGTTTGAAGTCACTTAGTGAATTCTTGTCTTTTATGCATTACTGAAAGCATAATCTTTATCTCTCTGATTCTCTGAAGTCTTTGACACTTTAATTCTAACTGATTAGATTATATCAAGTTGACATCAATGACAATACAATCCATTAACTAATTTAATGTCTTGCATTATCTTTTTGCATTTCGGTGATCAACTTAACGTCTTCAAACATTCAATCAGCTACATGTCATCAACCGGTCCCAAGTGGTTTTTCCTTAATAGGGTTTCCACGTTAAAAATCTATGTTTCAATGTGTTTATGAGTCATTACTTTAGTGTTTTTTATTACACATAGCTAAAACTGGATTGATCAGCATACACTAAGTCATTTACTGTATTTTAGTAAATGAAAGACTGCTAATCGGTAAACAGTAAGAATTAGGTTTAACAATGAACTTTGAGCATTAGTTATTTGTTAAGATTATTTGAAGGCATTCATCTTGTAGGACTGAAGATAACTATAGGCTTAATATTGTGGTACTAAGTTTTTTGATTGATTTATTGGAATAAGTTTGAGGCCATTGATTAACCCCCTCCCCCCCTCCCTCTTAGTTATTCTAACAATTGGTATCAGAGCTTGTGTGCTTAGAAAGGGAGTTTAACAGCTTGATAAAAAAATCACAAGATGAACAAACGAGATGTGCCCAAGTTGAATAAAGACAACTTTGCATCATGGAAAAGCTGAATAAGACTCCACCTATCAAGTATTGGTAATGATGTTACTCAACACATAGATACTGAATATGTGTTGCCTACAGGACCTCACACACTTGATAAATTGAGAGAAAATCATGAGCATAATTACATGATAATAGAACTTGCTTCCTCACTCTCCAATGTTGAGTTTGAAGATGTCAAAACCTGCACCTTTGCAAAGAAAATGTGGGATAAATTGAAGGTGGTACATGGAGGAGATGCTAATGTACTAAGAGCCAAGGCATAAATCCTAAGAGGTAGGTTTGATGACCTAAGGATGAAAGAAGGAGAAAATATCACTCAGTATAGTTGCAGAATCAAAGAGGTAGTCAATGTTATCTCAGGACTTGGAGGTGTACTTGAAGAAGAGATAGTGGTAAGTAAAATCCTAAGAACTGTACTGCCTATATATCATATTAGAGTATCTTCTATACAAGAAATGAGAGTTGTTGCAAACAATAATGTTACTCTAGATAGTCTGATTGGTAGACTGATTTCATTTGAAATGAATAACTTTGATAATAGTTTCTTATCATCTATAGAGTCTGCACTCAAATATTCTTTGAAAATAAGTAAGTCAAGTCATAAACACACTATGAGGAATGATAGTGAAAGTGATAGTGATAACCAAGGACTTGATGAAATTTAAGTACTAATGGCAAGAATATTGCAGAGAGGCAAAGATAGATACAAAGGTAAATTACCACTTGTATGTTTTAATTGTAAAGAGGTTGGACACTTTGTTGCAAGATGTCCTAACAAAAGAAAAGATGACAGAAGTAATGACAGAATATATGAAAAGAAGTTTGACCGAGGTGATAATAGAGATTACCGAAGCAACCAAAAATTTGATAGAAGAGATACCCGATACTACAAGGACAAAGGGAAGAAAGATTGTTACCTAACTGAGAACAGAGATGGAGATATTGACACGAAATCTGATGAGGACATTGAGATGTTATTTGTAGCCATGAAGGATGATTCAGATGAAGAAGAAAGGTATGTAGAGACTACACTCATATCTAAGGTTAGTAAGAATGATGTTTGGTTTATAGATAGTGGTTGCACTCACCACATGACCGGTGATAAACAAAATTTTGAAATTTTTGAGTACTATAATGGTGGATCAGTAAGAATGGGTAATGACACACCTTGTCCAATTGAAGGTAAATGAACTATAATTCTGAATAACCTCATCAAATGTGAAAATACATACTGGGTAAAATGACTTAATTATAATTTATTGAGTGTTTCACAGTTGAATAATACAGGTCACCAAGTAGCATTTGAGAATAAAAAGGCAAAGATCTTTAAGGAATCAGGAAGGTTAATCGGAACTGGTGAACAGACAAAAGGTAACTTTTTCTATCTTGATGATATAAACACTACTTGTTTGATGGCTAGAAACGAAGACATATGGTTGTGGCATAAAATACTATGCCATGTGAATTTTGACAACATGATAAAGATAAGTAATAAAAGGAAAGTAAGAGGCTTACCGAGCATGTCAAAGCCCAAACATATCATGTGCGAGAATTGTCGAAAAGGTAAAATGACAAAGTCTAGTTTCAAAAGTAAAGCACATACATCTAATGCAATTCTAGAATTAGTCCATACTGATTTATGTGGACCCATGAGGACAAAGATTTACTATGGTGATAGGTATTTCATTCTCTTTGTAGATGATTATTCTAGAATGACGATAGTTATGTTCTTAAAAGATAAATCAGAAGCAATCAATATGTTTAAATGGTATAAGGCTATGGTAGAAAAACAAAGTGGTGAGGAATTGAAATTCTTAAGATCAGATAGAGAAGGGGAATTTATTTCAGATGAATTCACTAACTTCTATAATGAGCATGGAATTAAAAGATAGGTTTCTGCACCAAGAACACCACAGCAAAATGGAATTGCTGAAAGGAGAAACAAATCCATTGTTGATTGTGCTAGAACACCGATGATAGAGAAAAGAATCACTCAAACATTCTGGAGAGAAGTTGTCAGTACTGTTGTCTACACATTGAACAGAGTACAATTGAAGAAAGACACCAAGAAGACACACTATGAGCTTTGGTATAGTTACACACCCAATGTAAGTTACTTCAAAATCTTTGATAGTCAATTTTATATTTTGAAAGATGATAGAAATGGAAAGCTTGAATCCAAAAGTGATGAAGGTATCTTTCTAGGGTATTCAACCAAAATTAAGGGTTATAAATGTCTTAACAAGTCCTCTTACAAGATCATTGAAAGTGCAAATATCAGAAGAGATGAATATGAAAAGAAAAATGATGAGGCAAGAAAAAGAGAACCAGAAGACTACAATGGGTTTTTTTACACTGAAGAACCTAACACTCTACCCGAGCAACAGTGTATCGCTCCCAAGCAACAGAACATTGCACCCAAGCATCAGGCTACAATTACCAAAAAATCAGTAAAATCCTCAAAATTATGTTCCAAGTGATGAAGATCAGAATGAAGGTCAAGATGACGATCAGAATGATGGACAACGAGCTGAACTGAAACTTGTCAAGTATGTCAGAAGACATCGTCCACAAAATCAAATCATAGGAGAAAAGAAGGATGGAATGAAAACAAGAAGTAAGTCACTCAACACTAGATATTTAATTTGTGATGTTGAGCCTAAATCTGTTAATATTGCACTTGAAAATGAGGAACGAGTCAGTGCTATGAATGAAGAGATAGAACAGATTGAGAAGAAAAAGACATGGACACTAGTACCAAGACCTGATGACAAGAATGTCATCAGTACCAAATGGATATTCAAAAATAAGTTGAGTGAGAATGGAGAAGTCACAAGAAAAAAAGCAAGGTTAGTATGCAAGGGGTATGCACAAGAAGAAGGTATTGATTATGGAGAAACCTCTGCACCCGTTTCTAGACTAGGAGTTAGAATTCTTCTTTCTTATGTTGCATTCAAAGGATTCAAGGTATATCAAATGGATGTCAAATCTGCATTCCTAAATGGAATACTAGAATAAGAGGTATACATTGAACAACCAGAAGGGTTTGTTGATCCAGACAAGATAAACATGGTATGTAGACTACATAAAGCCTTGTATGGGTTGAAACAAGCACCTAGAGCCTAGTATGAAAGACTTCACTCCTATCTCATAAGTAGTAGATTTGTAAGAACAAGTGAAAATAGCAATCTGTACTTAAAATAAGATACTGATGATAATATTCTGATTGCTGAAATATTTGTTGATGATATCATATTTGGAGGCAATGATATGTTATGTAAATCATTTGCTAATAAAATGAGAAAAGAGTTTGAAATGTCTATGTTTTGGGAGATCAAATTCTTTCTTGGTCTACAAATTCTTCAACAAGATGCAGGCATATATATCACACAATCCAAATACATCAAGGAAGTGTTGAAGATATTCAAAATGGAAGATTCCAAGCCAGTTGGAACACCTATGGCAACCGGATGTAAGCTGACAAAGGAAGATAAGTCAAATGAGGTAAATCAAACCCTGTCTAGATCAATGATTGGAAAAATAATGTATGTTGTTCATACCATACCAGATATAGCACATGCAGTTGGAATAGTTGCAAGATTCTCTGATAATCCCAAAGAATCACATATTGTCAAGAGAATTCTGAGATATCTAAAGAACACCGAAGACTATGGCTTGTGGTATAACAAAAAGGGTAAATTTGAGCTTCAATTCTATACAAATGTTGATTGGGTTGGAAACCTAGATGATAGGAAGAGCACAACTAGAGGATCATTCTTCATGGGTGACAAACTTGTCACATGGATTAGTAAGAAGAAAGGATGCATCTCACAGTCTACTGTAGAGACAGAATATGTGGCTGATGTTGCAAGCTACTCAAATATTACACGGATCAAACAATTACTGGAAGATATCAATATGAAAATTCTTGAACCAATGATTATCTACTATGATAATACCAGTGCAATTAACATTTCTACGAAGCCAGTCATACATGCTAAGAAAAAACATATTGCAATCATCATTACTTAAGAGAACAAGTGCAAGCAAAAGAGGTGATACTGGAATATGTTCAATCAAAGGAACATATAGCTGATATATTCACAAAGCCATTACCGAAAGATACATTTGAGTACCTAAGAAATAGAATAGGGATCTGACCCTTATCTATTGGTCAGTAAGCTGACTAGGAGGCTGCATCAGCCTACACATAATCAGAATATCATTCATGTTGATGCAAGCAAAGATACAGTTGTACATAGCAAAGTACAAATCTGCACCGAACACCAGAGATAATTTTTGCTAATATAGAGTTGTATTGTTGATGGATAGGGAAATTCAAGGAGTATATTATAAAAAGGTAAAAGGATATACCTTTGGCATAATCAAAGTCTACTTTGGCATTGTTGTCAAAGGGAGAGAAGTTCCTAAGAATTCAAAGTGAGAGATTATCATTATCCAAAGGGAGAGAATATCCAAAATATCAAAAGGGAGAGATTACATATGAAATATCCATCAAAGGCAGAGAAGTAACATGAGGGAGAGAATACATACTAAAGGAGAGATTATTGTCAAAAGAAAAAGAGATGATCAAGGAGAGGAACAGTCAAGGGAAAGCACATATCAGGAACAAAGATAGAAGTTGATACATCTATCTAGTAAAGGGATTGAATATTGAAGAAGGCACTCTGCAAGAAATAAATCTAAGCTATCTGAGCTTACCGAGAGCCAGACATTTGTATTGGTTATAGAACAAAATAATTGGGAGAGATTGATGAAATTCAACTTATTTATTTCATATTGTATTAGTAATAATATAGTGTGTTGCCATCAATTCCAAAGGGAGATATTGATGAACTATAACTGATTGAATGTTTGAAGATGTTAAGTTGATGATCACCAAGCTACCAAAAGTTAATATAAGACATTAAATTAGTTAACGTATAGTATTTTCATTGATGTCAACTTGATATAATTTGATCGGTTATATTCAAAGTGTCAAAGACTTCAAAGAATCAAAAAGATAAATATTATGCTTTCAGTAATGCATAAAAGATCAGTATTCACAAAGTGACAACAAACACTGAGGGGTGGTGCATCTCAATGGATAAAGAACCCCGAGAGGAAAGTCACAGTGATTCCCAAGAAAGAAACCTGATAAGCATTACTGATGAGAAGAATAACAAGCATTATTGATGAGCAGAACTTCACAGTGATGCCTGACGGACAGACAACCCCAACCGAGATGCCTGAGGAGAGATGAAGTGTTGAGCAAAGCTAGCAAGAGTTAAAACACCAAAAGGAACTGAAGTTAAGAAATGACAAAAGACTTAGCTGGCAAGAGCTAAAGAAGGATTTAACTAGTTGTTAATGTTGTTTTCATCGACAAGTTTGAAGCCAGAGATAAGAGAGAGTTTTAAAGAAGTTTTATTACAGTTGGCAAGAAGATATCTACTATAAGATAAAGAATTTAGATGTTGTTTTGTTTGTTAAGAATTGATTATGTTACAAAAATGTAAGATATGAAAATGGGGGATGTGATTGTTCTTTTAATTACCTAGATTATATTAACCTTAATGGAATTGAGTTGATTAAGTGTTGCAATTGTTATTAAGGAGAAGATAAGATGTTCCTCTTTACCCTCAAATGCACAAATGGGAGATCCAAGTTGATCAACCCAAGAGAAGGATTAATGCACAAATGAATCAACTATTTGGAGAGGAGAATGACAAAGGAAATACCTTAAATCATGTTAATTATATGTATAGAAATGATATATAATAGTAATTGAAGAGATGGGAAAAATGCACTAACCTTGAAATATTGCAGATCAAAGAATGTTGTTTTCTGAGGTCTGTAGACAGTTTCTGGAAAAACTGACAGTTGATACCGAACCGAAACACAGAGACAAACAAAACCCAAAAATCATTTTTTGTTCTGATGTTGTCTTATGAAAAAGGTCAACCTTGACCCAAAAATGTCAACCCTAACCCAATAATGTCAACCCTGACCTGCACAGATCTGAAAGTGACTTTGTTCATGGATCCTGAAAGTTTGCCGAAAAGGGTATCCAGATCTGGGTTCAAATCCACTATTCTGTACCTGTACCTGCAAGAAAAAGGAGATTGTTTTGTTGTGGGGGAGGGGTTTTCCTTAGTCAAACCATGATTTATGAATTAACCTTGAAATCAATAAAGTACAGAATGCTAACATGTAGTAGAATTGAATCTAACAATGAAGCTATGATATTCAATAGACATGTAATTGAAATTTGAATGTATGTAAGTATGTAAATATGAAAGTATGAACCAAAAACCTCCATGATTGTATGCTTGAAATCCACTTTGGAGAAATGATGAAAGAGTCTTGAAGAGGCACAAAGGATCTTGAAGGAAGATCACACCACCATGATGGCTAGATCTAGGGTTTGAATGATGAATCTTGAATGTTTGCACCTAATCCCTTCATAGGCTTGAGAGCTTGAATCCTTGATCTTCAATGGAGGAATTGAATATTTTAGAGGAAGAATTGAACACCTTGAGAGCTTGAGAACAATGGATGCTTGAACAAAATCTTGATTAGAGCTTTTTGCACTTGGAAGACTTAGAGAAAATGAGAGAGAAATGCTTCTTTTTATATGAAATTAGGGCATAATATTCCAAGGAGGCATAAATAGGATAATTAAATTATAATTAAACCCATGCCCCTATAAAATGACCTATATTAAATATAATTTAGTAATTAACGCTTCGAAACCCAAAACAGCTGACCCAGAAGCAGGAAAACTAAATTTTTGATGAGCCTCAACAACCGACAAGATTCCAAATTTGAAAGGGGGGCCCTGGTCAGGGTTGAGGTCGACCCTGACCTAGGTCAAGGTCAAGGTCAACCCTAACCTAGGTCAAGGTCGAGGTCAACCCTGACCCAGGGGGCCAGAACCCCTAGAAAATATGCCAGGTGGGGTAGGAGGTGCCCGAAGAGGCCCAATCAGGGTCCTGAACCAGCACAGAAGCATGAGATGATGCAGAAATGGGATGATGATATGGTAGAGGTAAAAAATTTCCCCTAAGGAGGGATAAATGTTGTTAACATGGAATTGCTTCCATTTTAAGATGATACATCTACGAGATAAAACAGGAGTAAAATTATTAAAGAAAGATTGGCTAGAATTGTGGATCACGCCAAGAACAAGAAAGTCAAGAACTTAGAAACGGTGATATCATGTCTATAAAGAGACAATATAATTCATTATGAATTAAGGGAGTGAATAGAGAAGAGGATGCTGAAGAGAAACTGATGAAGAACAACTTCATATAGTCCTGATCATTCAAACTGAAGAATAGAGCTATGTTTCTGCAGACACCAAACAATAGAGAATCACAGCATCACCAAGCAGAAAGAAGTGGAGCAAAGGTATTAAAAAGATACATTGATCATAAAGGTATTATGAGCTTACAATAGATTTGAAAATTTGCAAGTCTATACTTTTATATGTGAATAGATCATTTACTGTTCCAATTTACCCATTGGATCATAAAGTCTCTTAACCGAGAAGGACTTAACAATCCTTTCTATATTGAGATACATCCATAGGAGTATCAAAAATTTTGGTCATGAAGATAGCATGAGATGCTAGATACCAATTGATAAACTACACTGGGTGTGGTCATAAAAGGTAGCATAGAGATGTCAGATATCAAGTGACAAACTATTCTATTTAAATCCTCTAACAAGGTCACACCTAATAGTGTGTTTGTAACCTTTAACAAGGTTGGCTCTTCACCGAGCTCACTTTAGAAGAGTGAAATTTTTGGGTTACCGGTCCCAAGTGGTTTTTCCCTTAACAGGGTTTCCACATTAAAATCCATGTGTCAATGTGTTTATGAGTCATTACTTTAGTGTTTTGCATTACATAAAACTAAAACTGGATTGATAGGTATACACTAAGTCATTTTCTATATTTTGGTAAATGAAAGATTGCTAATCGATAAACAGTAAGAATAAGGTTTAACAATGAACTATGAGCAGTATTTATTTGAAGGCATTCATCTTCTAGGACTAAAGATAACTAGAGGCTTAATATTGTGGTACCAAGTTTTTGGGTTGATTTATTGGAATAAGTTTGAGGCCACTGATTCACCCCCCCCCCCCTCTCAGTTATTCTNTTCCCCCCCCCCCCCCTCTCAGTTATTCTAACACTAGATCACTAAGAGTAGCCATAAGAAGAAATTCTCATTACCACACACAGTGAAAGCCAATCTTGGGAATCGTAATTGAAGATTAAAGCAAATATTTTAACAGGTATCTCGATTCTCTCAAGTGTTTTACAGCCAAATACAAAGTTACCATTATCCTTAATGGTTTTAATAATCGAGGTGTTGTTGAATAATATTCATTTTTATTGTTAGATTAAAAACCTTTATACTTTTTTAGAGAGGTCTATCTGGGGAAGCGCTTCTTCCTCAGAGAACAACCTTAAACTAATAATCCTTCTGATTAGTATATAAACCAGATGCAAGCCAAAGCTCCATTTTATATCCTAGCCAAGCTTGGGTGAGGTGTGTTGATGATACCTTGGATTGGGTGAAGTATCCCTAAGTAGCCAGCATGGCCAACTAGGCTCTTAAGTGAGTCACACGCGTACAAACCAATTGTATAGACTCCACAGACCCTATTACAACCCTTTTAATTAGATACCTACCCATTTCACCTCTCAACAAGTGTCTTATTATATTTCAAGGGGTTGCAGAATTTCCCCCCAAGATTTTGAACATATGTGTTCTAGGGTATTGTGTTGATGAAAGAGATCTTCATTAGCACGGAAACAATATCTGGCAAAGGCAAAAACACAAGCACCTACATCGTGGATCTTTGTTCCCTAGTAGCGTGATGATTGTTGTGTGAGCGAACGAACATCAAAGCATTGGGCCTATAATATTGTATCTTGAAGCCAATTGACCTAGATTAATCTGATTATATCTATTTCGACCACGTGAAAACATTGCAACTTAAAAAATTTATAGAACATACACTTTTTATTCTAGGATCTTCAAAACACTCTACCTATTGTGCTTTCTTGTGTGATCTATTCTAAAAATGCAAAACCTACATCTCACATTGTCAAAATGAGTCGAACGTGTTAGAAGTCTAGGGTGTCAACCAAAATCTAATCTAGAATCAAACCATTATTCCAAAGAGATTATTTTATCAGACATATTCCCAAACTGCTATCATTTTTCAAGACTGTTGCACTTTGCCGCAATTGAGATAATTTTGCCGCGGGTGATGGAATTTTACCACAATCAATCCTTTTATTGGTGCAATTGTTCCTTTTATTGTTGCAATCACTGAAAGTTTACCGCAATTGATGTTGCATTCAGTCGTAATCAATGGAATTTTGTCGCAATCAACCTGTCCATTTATTCTATCAACAAATTTGGATTCCTCTGTCAACACTCAGTATTTTTATCAGTCTGAAACCTTGAAAAAGATTTGTCATTTTGTGTGAAAGGTCAGTGTACACATCCCAGGAAATAATGAAGAATATGTGTGAATCTCAAAACATCTAGGATCATCACTCTTTGACAGTTCGACTATTGTTTACCATTAATAGTTCAAAAGTTCAAATTAGATTATATTGATCACATTATCTCAACTTCATCAATATTTATCAATGACTTTGTCTCATCTAAGGCAAGAGTCAAAATCAATATCTTACATCACCAATCTCTGAGATTAAGAGAAGTAAAAAATTGTTCCTAGAATTACTCTTGTCAAAATAGGCACTCAGACTCTCCTCGATAGGTTATCCCTTTTGTTTTCTTTATATCACTCATTTTAGTTCAAAAACTTGGATAACACCATGTATTTCACACCCTATGGAGGACCCTATACCTAGGTCAAAGGCTAGAACCCAACCCGATGAATCCTATATTAACCAATTTCCCCCATGGGAAAAAGAGCGAGGAGACTACCCATTCAGAAACACTGATCCTTGTCTCTAAATTGAGAATGCGCCTGTTATTCCTCAAGGTTCCCATAGACCAACTATATTTCAAGATGTCACAAAGGAAGAGCTCAAAGACATAGAGCAAGATGCCTATTCCACGCAAGTAGTTGATGTTGTTTTGGAAAGAAACCCTGAAAGATTTCTAGCCATGTTGATCAAAAAGGGAGTCAAACTCCCTGCTGAATTCAATGTGTCAAAAATATGGTCTGAGAACCCACTAGTAGGAAAAATCACAACTTGAACCTCTCAAATGGATCTTGTGATATCTCAAGTTTTGTCTTTTCCATCATCGACGACCACGACATCAGCGCAAACTAGGTCAACCCAAACTGCCTCTATCAATCAACCTAGTACGTCATCCACCCAAAACATGATGGGCTCCCAACTAAGTGCACCCCTAGTTATTAGTATATCTCAAGCATTGGCCTCATGGATTTTTACATCAAACGCTCAAGCAGTGTCATCGATTCCCCAAATGAGAAATAACCCATTTGGGACTACTCAGACACTCCAATCTATCCCTACTAGATTTGGACTTAATACTTCGCTCCCACAAGGATCAATCTCTATGGGTTCGACATTCAGTCAACGCCCACCAAAGGCTACACCTTTATTCCAACAGGGATCCCAACAACAACAAAAATCTTGGATCAATCAAATTCCCCAATATCAGAATCACACATTGGGAAATCAATACCGAGTCCCAAGGAGATCCTATATCCCAACACAAGGAACACAGAGGCGAAGCCTTATACCTACCATGGCACAGAGATTCAATGTCAGGAATGTTCCTCAATCTCCAATAGACATGCTGATACATCAAGTGCAAAATCTACAAATGCAAATAATGGACATGCAAAATCAGGGGCAAATGAAGTCTTACACAGTAGAGGACTTTTACCCATAAGCATTTGATCACTCATTGCACATGTCTCCATTTCCCACTCACTTCTTGGTACCAAAATTTGACAAATATAGAGGCATTAGCAATCCTGTAGAGAATATCAGAGAATTCTTTGCTAGCTGCATTGAGGTTGCACATGATGAAACTTACCTAATGCGATTGTTTCCACAGATTCTAGCCAGACCAGTAATAGAATGGTTCTCTCACCTACCCCATGGAATTCACTCTTGGGGAGAATTGGCTGAAAAGTATATTGCTCACTTCCATCATAACATCGAACGCGAGGTTAGTCAGTATCAAGGACCTCTGTGACATTAAGAAAAAATATGGTGAATCCTTTCTTAAATTATTACAAATATGGAGGAACACTGTAAACAGAATAATGTATGATGTGCCCAAAAAAGACCTAATAGTCATGTTCGTTGACAATCTGATCCCAGATATGTCATTCATAATAAAGCTTCAGCTCACTCCAAATTTTAAACAATTCATTGAACAAGGATTTTGATGTGATAAAAACTTGGTCGAGAGAGGAATCCTTACAGATCCTATCCAAACTAACACCAACAAGAATGCAACGGATAAGGAAAAATCATTGAATAAGAACAAGAATGTCACTAATGATGGTGTCATTGACGTCAAATCAGTCAACTATGCTCAACCCAAGGTTTCACTACAAGGAGCACCCATGACAAATCAAAAACCCATGGTGCACACTTAGTAGGCGAATACTAAAATTCAAACACCCATTGTTCAAGCAAGAGTTGTGTCCAACAACCATCCCAATGCACAACGTGATTCAAGGGTACAACCAATCACACAATCTTCAATGATAAATTTCATGATCATAATAAATGGAAAGCCTCCAGGTCTAGTGGATAGTCTAAGCAAGTGAACTATACCTATGCCAACTCTGATAGCACCATAAATTGCATAAATCCTTTAGATAGTCAAGTTTCTAAGATTACTATCAGAGATCCCAATGCCAAATCTGTTGTCATAACATGACATTCTAAGGTTTTTTGGCAAGGAATACCTTCCACCTCAGCTACACCAGCTAATCCCACAACAGCTTCCAATCCATAAACCAGCCTAGTGGATCAGCTAAAGCGCACACCTGCCTAGGTCTCCATGTTTAACCTATTGCGCATATCCCCACAGCATAAGCAATCTCTAGATCAAGCCCTTCAAAATGCAGCAGTCCCACGGGACATAACTCCAGAACATTTCTAAACCATGGTCAACTACATCTCTACCAACAAGCATGCTACCTTTACAGACCATGATGTGTCGCTGCACAAACCTATGCATAATGATCCCTTACATCTACTTATCCAAGTGCATAAACACACAATCCAAAGAGTCCTCATTGATGGCGAGGCTGGGTTAAACATATGTACTCTGAAAGTGATGAAAACCTTGGGCTATTCAGAATCTAGCATCGATGTCACTACGAGGATAAATATTAGGGCATTTGATGAGGAGGAAAGATCATCAAAGGGTATTCTCATTCTACCGGTCAGGATAGGGCCAGTCATAAAGAACACTCCCTTTCAAATCCTAGACCTTGATTTGGGATATAACATGTTACTTGGGAGGCCGTGGATACATGAAATATAATTTGTCCCTTCAACTTGTCACCAGTGCATCAAATTTGCATACCAAGGGGAAGAGATAATTATTGAAGGAGATCCCAACCCATTCCAATACTGCAACACCATAATAAGTAGTATAGATAATCAAGTGCCTTCAAATTAAGAGGCAAGCATTCCTTCTGCCTCTGATTTTTTTCCTAAAGAAACAAAGAAAAGTGGGTAAGATATCAATCAAATACAAAGGGTGTGGTGAGTATAGCTATGAAGAATCTTATACCATAACCAACATGCCTCAAATTATGAGATCATATGGCATGCCCCGACCGGTGGAAACATATGAAACTATGGAACTAGTGTTATTCAAGTGTCCACCAACCACATTTGTCAAATGGGGAGACATAGTTGAAGAAAACCCCTTCAATACAGACATCAACACTTGGTTGTATAAAGACTCTCAAGAGACACCTCAAGCATAGATACCTTTGTCACAATATGGAGTTGGTTTCACTATGCTGCAGAAATTTGGATATGATGATAAGACTAGTCTGGGGGCAAGACAACAAGGCTTAATGGAACTGTCTTTACCGTCACCCCAAAGAAACAAAAGAGGGCTAGGCTATGGAAAAAACAAGACCAGTACCACCATCTAAGATGTACCCGTAGACTAGGAACAAATTGCAGAATTAAATCGAGGACAAAATCTAGAACATGCCCTAATCAACGATATACTCCAACAATTGCCATCAGAAGTGGAACCCTCTAATTCCCCATTGAACCTTAATTAGACTATCCAGGATGATGTGAAAAGTGAGATATCTAATGATCATTATAGCATGACTGATTCCCATGAGTACGAGTGGTTATCCCTCCATAATTCTAAGTCGCCCATCCCTGACTATTCCCCTTAGTCCGTCTGTACCATACACCTTGAAGAAGTTTTTGACCAAATGGCCATAGAAGACCAACCCTATATCAATAAACATATCGATGTCAATTCCTTAGGTAGTGCATCCACGTCCCATTTTGAGTTTGTCAAAACTATCTCTGCGGTTCCTTTTACCCAAATAAATTCATCCCCCCAAATAGACCTTTGTCTAGTCTACCTCAAACTGATAGAACAGGACCAACAAGGACAACCTGACATAGATCTTTTTGAGAATGATGAAGCCATCACAAACTTCATGGGACTTAGAGAAGGCATACCCTCAGGATACCACAAAGAAGGATTCTCCTTTAACCTGGACAGATCGACATACTTTGGGGATGAGGCTCCTCTTTCCAGTCGCAAAAGAAAATTTAAAAGAAAAAAAGAACAATCAGTAAGTGAAAATTGAAAGGCACATTCTGACCATAAAAAATGAGAAAAAAATAAAAGACGTATATTCTGGTGAAAACCTCTCTGAGGCACCAAAGGATGGAAAGTTAGAACTCCTCCCCTTAACAAAAGAAAAGTCAGCATTACTAGAAGAAGAAATAGAGGAAGCAATACAAGGGATGAAAAGGACCCTAAACATATATTTTTGGCTAAATCTCTTACACCAGAGGAAAGAGAATGATTCATTAGTTTCTTCAAGGAAAGACAAATCAACTTCACATGGTCTTCCGCAAACATACTAGGTTTGGATCTGGAGCTAGTGCTACATCATCTACCATTGTTACCAAATGCAAAGCATGTTAAACAAAGATTGAGAAAGATGCATCCACACATCGCTTTACTTGTCAAAGTAGAAATGAATGAACTCCTAGATACAGGATTCATAAGACCAATTCCATATGTGGATTGGATATCTAATCTAGTGCCAATAACAAAATACAATAGTCAAATCCGTATATGCACAGATTTCATAGATTTGAACAAATCTTGTTCCAAGGATTATTTTCCTCTACCAAACATTGACATGATAGTTGACCTGACAGGGGGCACCAAATATTATCACTCATGGACAGTTTCTCTAGATATAACCAAATCAAGATTGCGCCCGAGGACCAACACAAGACAACATTCACATGTTCCTGGGGAACTTACTGCAAGAACGTGATGCCATTTGGCCTAAAAAATGCAAGTGCAACTTATCAAAGAGCAATGACCACGACCTTGCATGATCTAATTCATAAAATAAGTGAAGACTATGTTGATGACATACTAGCCAAATAAATGCTCAGGGAAACTCACCTACAAGTTTTGGGTCTGATATTTGATCAAATGCATGATAAAAAAGTCAGACTCAATCCAAAGAAGTGTGCATTCAGAGTTATTGTCAGATAACTCCTTAGATTCATTGTATCACACAGGGGAATCGAAGTAGACTCAGAAAAGTTCAAGGCCTTCCTTGACATTCCACCACCAACAAATCTGAGGCATCTACTATAGGATTTGAGAAATGCAAATCCACAGAACCCAAAGAACACCTACATGCAAATACCTGTTACAAGAGAGAAGCAGAAAGGAGGAAAAAGAAAAAATCAGAATTACTCCAAAATGTCAGAGAAAAAATTGTATTCCAAGTTATGAAACAATAATTAAAAAGTTCAACATTAAAAGGTAAATGAAACCCTAAAGGCTAAAAAATCTAGGTTGCACATTAATAATTAATAAAAGAATTAATTATAATGCACCTAAGAGACAGCTTAAGAAATAAAGAAATAAAGAGTAATAAACAACTTAACTAATTATTTAATCAACATGATTTAATTAATAAGCATAAATGATGAATACTCTAACACCCCCCCTAAGCTAAGCTCACGGGATAAGCTAACCTAGCACAGCTATGAAAGAAAGAAATGGGTCCTAAAAATAAGGCCTGATCAGGTACCCCATACAAGGAAATCTCTATAAACCAGAGAAAAAGGAGAAAACCCAGTAGGAAAAACCCCTCTCCAAAAATAGATAGAAAAAACATGCTGAAAAAAACAAAAACATGGAGGAAGGAAGGCCTCAAGAAGACCCCCCAAGGACAACTTCCATCACCCCAAGCATAGAACACAACTAAAGATAGCGCGGAGATGCAAAATGTTTAGTGAAGATGTCAGCAACATGTGTTGTAGTGGGAATGTACTCCAAAATGAGAACACCATCCTGAATCAGCTGGCAGATGAAATGCATATGAAGCTCAATGTGTTTAGTGCGTTGATGCTCCACTGGGTTGCAGGAAATGTGAATAGCACTTTGATTGTCACACCATAGAACAGTGGGATGATCAGGAGGAAAACCAAACTCAGTCATCAATTGTCAAAGCCATAAAATCTTCTGACTAGCATGCACTACAACTCTGTACTCAACCTCTGTAGATGAAAGTGTGTGAGCATTCTGCTTCTTGCATGACAATGTGATAGGAGTAGAGCCAAGACAAAAAAACAAAGCCAGAAGTAGACTTTCGATCATCAACATCACCAGCCCAATCTGAGTTAGTGAAGCCAACAATGTGAGGAGCCCATGATGTGTAGTGAATTTCATAAAAAATAGTGCCCTGAATGTACCTCAAAATACACTTGGCAGCTTGCCAATGACTCTCATGAGACTCATGAGAAAACTGAGAGACAAGGCCAACAGCAAAGGTAATATCAGGATGAGTGTGTGTTAGGTACAACAAATTGCCAACCAACTGTCGATACAATATAGGATCCACTGAAGGTGAAGTGCAAGAGGTAGACAAAGTAACACCTGGTTGAAATGGTGTGGGAGCACGCTTGCAAGCAAGCATGTCAAAGCATTGAAGTATGTCATGAACATACTTCTGCTGGTAAATAAAGATCCCAGCAGAGGACTGAACAATTTGAAGACCAAGAAAGTAGTGTAACAAACCAAGCTCAGTCATCTCGAACTACTCCATCAATGCACGTTGAACATCCTGAATCATAGAAGATGAGCTACCTGTAATGAGAAGATCATCAAAATATAGCACAAGGATCAAAACCTCAATCTCAAGACGCTGAATGTAGACCGTAGACCATGTTCAGAGCAAAAATCTTTGAAATCTTGATTCACATACTCCCCCCCATTATCTGTGTGTAGTCGTTGAATAGAAAGACCAGATTTATTCTCCACAAATGTCTTAAAGATTTGAAATGAATCAAAGACATCAGACTTGTACTTAAGAAAGTACACCCATGTGCGCCTGGAGAAGTCATCAATGAAAGTAAGCACATATTTGGCACTAGAAAAAGTAGGAAATGACATGAGGTCACTATGTATCAACTCCAATGGTGCCAAAGGATGAGTAGCTCATCCTTGAGGAAAAGGATCCCTATGTTGTTTTCCAAGAACACAACCTTGACAAACCCCATCAGTGCAAGAAATATGTGGAAGCCCAAGAACAAGTGCATGTGTGCTCATCTGTTGAAGATATCTGTAATTGACATGGCCCAAATGCTCATGCTAAAGCCTACTCATTGTATCTTCATGTACTATAAGAGAAGAACCTATACCATCAGAAGGCTCAAATCCATCAAATCTGTATAAGAGGGATGCAGATTCAACACTCCCAGTAGCCACAATTGAATCAGAATCATGGAGGTCCTAAATAACCACATCATGTCGTGAGAACTCAACTGTCTTACCAGAGCCAAAGTGGAAAATTTGATAGATGCACAAGAGGTTCGTCAAGAGATCAGGGATCACAAGAACATCCTGAAGAGATCCCCCAGCTAATGTAATAGAACCATAACCCAAAACTAAAAGTTGTGATGAGTTGCCAACAACAATCTGTGAAGTAGCACAAGGAGCAAGTGAGGTGACCAACTGTTGAGTGTGAGTCATGTGGTGAGAGGCACCTGAATCTAAAATCCAAGTGGGCCTAGAATTTGATGCTCGTGCAGTAAGATCATGACCTTTCCCTATAGGGGAGGATGTGGACTAAGGAGAAGAAATGTGATGTTCATGTATGGCCTCCTCTAAATCCTCCAAACGTTTCCAACACCTAGAAATGAGATGTCCATCCTTTCCAAAAAAAACTACAGGTTTCACCTGCATTCTTCTTAGTCTTGGAGGAAGACTCAGCAGACTTCGAAGAAGATTTACCCTTTGAAGGGTGAGATGGAGGTTTTGAATCAGTTTCCTGTGCAGGTTTGGAGGTAGATTCACTGCCTACTGAATCTTTCTTTGGTTTTTCTTTCTGTTTTGGTTTCCCCTATGAAGTCTACGCGACCAATTCTTTGCTTATAGAGTCTAAAGAAGCATCCATCTGTTGGATCTTTGCCCGTTCTCGTGTCAACCGATCACAGAAAGCCTCAAAGGAAGGCATAATATGCATTGCACCCAAAGCATCCATAGTGGAGTAGAAAGTGGAAGAGAATATTTGAAACTATCCTCGGAGCTTTGAGAGTATCAAAAAGATACACTCATCATCTAACTTGTTCTTCCCACATCCCTGTAAAACTAAATGGAGATACTTGTACTTCATCAAGAAGTCCTCGGTGGGAAAACCATCAGGAGTCAAAGATGTCAACTCTACATGAAGTGTAGTTCTCAGAACTCATTAACTATCCCAAACAAATCTGCAAACTTTCCCCAAATGGATCAAGGAGTGTGCAAATTCTCCAAGTGAAACAGGAGACTGTCTAAAATATTCAGTGCTATTAATCCCACAGCTTCATCCATTTTATTCTTGTGTTGAATAATCTCAAAAGGAGGCTGCAGAACAAGTTGGTTCTCATCCAGACAAGACCATAAGTTGCGTGACATAAGAAAACTGGTCATGTGCGCTTTCCAAGTGTGGTAGTTATGAGGTATCAGTCAGGCAATTGAAGGGTCTGACATTGAGAGAAAGAAGATGAAAGTAGAAGGGTCTTTATGAAGTAAATGACAGAAAGTGAAATGCACCAAGGAGTGTGCAAATTCTCCAAGTGAAATAGGAGACTATCTAAAATATTCACTGTTATTAAGCCCATGGCTTCATCCATTTTATTCCTATGTTGAATAATCTCAAAAGGAGGCTGCAGAACAAGTTGGTTCTCATCCAAACAAGACCGTAAGCTGCATGACATAAGCAACCTGGTCATGTGCGCTTTCTAGGTGTGGTAGTTATGAGGTATCATTCGGGCAACTGAAGGGTCTGACATTGAGAGAAAGAAGATGAAAGTAGAAGGGTCTTTATGAAGTAAATGACAGAAAGTGAAATGCACCCCCCACAATGTAGTATATTATACCCCGTACACCAAAAAAGAACTAGGAAAGCACAAAAAACAAGAAGAAAACTTGGAGTCCAAATGCAGAGAGGGAGGAAACTAAAGCCTCTACTTTGAATCAAAAATCAGGTACTCAAACTACCTATTTTGAGGACAAAACCCACATGGTAGTATCCGGCTCGGAAAGAGATTTTCGGCGATATCTTGTTTGCTGAAAAACAATATCGTATGCTCAAGATATGAGCAAAAGACTGACCGAATGTCAGAAAGAGCAGCTCGTTGGAAAAACACAGTCACGGGAAAATTTTGACTTCCAAATGGTCATTGCCCGTTCACGGCAAAAAAATTGGTCGTAGTCTAACTGTCACCAAGTCCTTGATGATGTCATCATGACGTCATACCAGAAAAATAAACTAGTCGTCAGAATTTTTTGAAAAATGCTAAAAAATTTGAAAGTTGCTGGAAAGTGATGTCACAGGATCCGAACGGCGGAGGTGGCTCCCAGGCGGCGCTATGATGGTGGTCAGGTGGCTCCCGGGTGGCGTAAGTGGCAGTCCGGTGGCTCCCAAATGGCACAGGGGCCATGGTGGTGCTGGGCGAAGCGTTGGTCGCGGGCTGAGCGTGAGCCGTGCGATGGTGGCGTGGTGCTGTGTGCTGCCTGTGCACAAAAAAGCGTGTTTTTTTTTGTTTTTTTTTAAATTTTGCCTCGAAAAACATGTCAGTACAGCCCTAGAGGCCAAAAAATTTTGCCTCAGAGGCACAGTAGGCCAAATAGGTCGTCCCTTATATCAAAATGGGGGTTTTTGGGTCTTCTAGACTCAACTATGAGGTTGGTTTTTGTCCAAAGTGCTCCAAAAATGATTCACCCCATATTAAAGACAAAAACCCTGAAAAAAGCTAAAATTTTCTCCTTTGAATCACAACTTCAGAAAACACTAAAACAGGCAACAGCAATATGGCTCTAATACCATATAAGATTTAAGAAATACAAATCCACAGAACTCGAAGATCACCTGCATGCAAATACCTGTTACAAGAGAGAAGCAGAAAGGAGGAAAAAGCAGAACTCAGAATTACTCCAAAATGTCAGAGAAAAAATTGTATTCCAAGTTATGAAACAATAATTACAAAGTTCAACCTTAAAAGGTGAACAAAACCCTAAAGGCTAAAAAAGCTAGGTTGCACATTAATAATTAATAAAATAATTAATTATAATGCACCTAAGAGACAGCTTAAGCAATAAAGAGTAATAAACAACTTAACTAATTAAATCATCATGATTTAATTAATAATCATAAATGATGATTGCTCTAACAACTACGAGGTCTACAAGGAAGACTGCAATCTATCAGGTGATTCATCACCCAACTAGTAGACAAGTGTCACCAATTCCAGCACCTACTGCATAAAGATGTGATCTTTATATGGATAGAACAGTGTGAGCAGGAATTTCAAACCCTTAAAGTCCCCTATATTGGTGTCACCTGTTCCAGGCAGGCCACTCCTCTTATATATCTCACTAACGGAGTCAGCACTAGGAGTTATTTTGGCACAACACGATGATTATGGAATGGAAAGAGTCATTTACCACCTCACTAGAACATTGGTGGGCTACGAGCTAAATTATTCAACAATTTAAAATTCATGTCTCACAATTGTCTTTGCTTCCCAAAAGTTAAGACATTACATGTTGAGTCATCAAACAAAACTCATAGCACACATCAATCCATTGAAGTACTTGTTAAGTAAAGTAGCACTAACAGGATGGATCCCCAAATGGGTCATGATCTTAAGTGAATTTGACATAGAGTACGTGGACGAACGGTTATCAAATGGCAAGTAATTGTGGACCAACTAGCAGAGGCACCAATACAAGATCATCACCCTATAGTGTCTGACTTTCCAAATGAATCGATCCTCATAGTACAACTGGCAGTAGAGGTTCGGCAAATATTCTTCGATGGGTCATATACGAACCACGGTCCAGGAGCAAGGATAGTACTCATTACTCCAAATAATGATGCAATTCCTAGTCTTTCTGACTCAACTTTCCATGCACAAACAACATATTTGAGTATGAAGATCTAGTCATCAGATTGAAGATAGATATACAATGGAGGATAAAGAACCTAAGAGTCTTTGGTGATTCCCAATTTGTCATTAGTCAAGTCAACAACGACTACATGACAAAAGACAAAAAAACTAATCCTGTATAGAGAACTGATGGACAAGATAGATGATTCTTTTCATTTCATTGTATTTGAGCAGGGTCCAAGAGTTCAAAACAAAGCAGCGGATGCAATGGCTACTATAGCATCCTTGATTGACATGTCGGTAACGAAACTATATTCCAATTTATGGTAGAACAATTAATGACACCAACACATAAATCTCTAATAACAGAGTCAGCATATGTCCTTGTTGGTCCTAAGTCCCCATGGTACCCTGACGTATATAATTACCTCCAAAATAGTACCCTACCACCTAACCTGTCGAGAAATCAAAAGAAATCCCTCATCCGACAAGCCTCTAAGTACACCCTTCTTGCTAATACTTTGTATAGAAGAAGTCTAGATGGAATGCTTTTACGATGTCTCACTTCCACAGAATCCCAGAGAGCCTTGTACGAGGTACATGGGGGAATTTGTGGGGCCCACGCAGGTGGAAATAGTTTGGAAAAGAAGATCATCATAATGGAATACTATTGGCCCACATTAGAGACAGATGCTAGCAAATATGTGCAAAGGTGCCGACAATGTCAAATTCATGGAGATTGTATCCATGCACCAGCCCAAGAACTCAACCCCGTCACTTCATCATGGTCATTTTCAAAATAGGGATTTAACTTAGTGGGAAAGATTACACCAACATATTTTAACGGTCACAATTACATCATTGCAGCGACAGAGTACTTTACCAAATGTGTGGAATTAATTCCTCACACATACATAACTAGTAAGAAAATCTCCATATTCATACTAAACAACATCATCTATCAATATGGAATCCCTCAAACCATACTCAAATCATGGTACACCTTTTCAAAATCAAGATGTTGAAGATCTTTGTGACAAGTTCCAGATAAAGCAAGGTTTCTCTTTGTTCTACTATCCCCAAGGGAAATGGACAAGCTGAAGCCACTAACAAAACCATCTTGAAGATCTTAAAGAAAACAGTTAATGAATATGGGCGAGACTGCCATTTGCAGCTCAGTCCCACACTATGGGCATACAGAGCTAGTGTGAGAACCCATATAGGAGCAACTCCATTCTCACTAGCAAATGGATCATAAGAGGTCCTACCCCTTGAAGTTGAAATCTCATCCCTTAGGATCTCACTGAAGAACATCATTTCATATTAAGACTACAGAGTAGCTAGACTCAATGAACTGGTGCTATTGGATGGGAGAAGATAGAATGTGTTAAATCACTTACAAGACTATCAAAATCACCTTAGAAGAAACTATCATAAGAAATTCATGCCATGAACCTTTGAGGTAGGAGATCTCGTCCTCGTGGAGAATCAAAAGAACCAAGCAGAAAGAGTTAAACTAGGAAAGTTTGAAGGTAATTGGCTAGGACCCTACGTCATCATAACATCATGCAACAATGGGGCATATCAACTGGAAACTCAAGAAGAAGATCAACTCCCTGGTCATATCAATAGCATGCACCTTAAAAGGTTCTATGCCTGAGGTCTCAAGGTTAAGGGAACATATCTAAAATCCAGAAAATACAAAAAAAAAATCAAAAAATATAAAAGGTTACCTTGGTGAAAACCCAGCAAACAGACACCTTGGCGACAACAACAAAAAAAATTCAAAAATGAGAAAATTAAAGAGAAACACAATCTCTCTCTCAGTGAAAACCTGGCAAACATATACTATTGGGTAGGTACCTTGGTGAAAATGTGGTAAACAGATACCAAGTGTTAAGGTCTCACTTCGCCATCAATGAACTCCAAAAGATTAAGTTTGTGCTCCCTGGATGCAAGATTGAGTACCCAAGATTATTTTCAGAAGCGCAATCCCCTTTGAGCATCACGCTTATGCATGGTTTATACTGATTCACCAGACTAGGGAGCAATTCTAAAAAGTCCTAAAAAAAAATCTTAAAATCTTAAAAAGTCATCAAAAATCCTAAAAAGAGCAAAATGTCCTGGAAAAATCAATAAATCATAAAAAAGAATCAAATATTGCAAAATCTCAGCAATAAATTATCTTTGCTACCAACAAGTGAATGGCGATCAAACAATCAATCAAAGGTCAAAACTATGAGCTTCGCAATTCAGTAATGGACTCATATGACTCGGCTTTATCAGCAATCCAATCTGTCATCAAATCGAATGATTCAATCAATCTTCAAATAAAAATATCAATTGTCTTACACAATGACGGATATACTCAAAACTAGACAGATCGGTCTTATATGAGTCATCCATTCTTGAAATCAGACACAATCAAGCATCAAAATCAAGCAAATCAAAGAGCAGTAAACTGTTGACTAGGTCAGTCATTTCAGTCAGTTGTCAATTTGTCTTTCGCGATTATGTTCTTATGTTACTCAAGGATACCACCGAGGGATGAGAGTAGCTATGATGGATCATGATCTTTTTTTATTTGATTTTTGTTTATGGAGTGTTTCAATTCAATTATGGGGCAATGATGATTCAGAATAAATGTGGTAGGAGCTGTCACGCATCTGGCAGTCACGCAGTTCCACAATCTGAGATAACCCCTGGAAAAGAATTGAACAATCCTTATCTGTTATCTGCTTGTTGTTATCAATAAATCATAGCAGTATCTAGATGTTCAATATCTAGGTGCATTTGGTTTTCTTTTTGGTAATTTACTTATTCTTATCAGAAATCATAGCGGTATCCAGATGGTCAGTATCTGGGTGCAGTTGGTTCTCCTTTTTATCAGAGATCATAGTGGTGTCCAGATGGTCAATATCTGGGTGCATTTGGTTCTCTTTCTTTTGAGTTTCTCTACTACTAGTTATCAGAGATCATAGCGGTATCTAGATGGTCAATATTTGGATGCATTTGAGTCTCTTCCTTTTCATAATAAGGTGCAATGATGAATAAAATTGGCAAACACGGCAGCAACTTGGTTTCATCACTTCGTCTTTCATTTTTCTCCTTATCACAACCTATCTCTCACTAACTTTCTTCTAACTAACACATCCATATACTCAGACACGTGGTACATTTTAGGTTTGCATTCATTTATTGCATAAAGAAAAGAAAAGAAAAGAAAAACATGCATACATCATCAATAGATCATATAGATATGCATTCATCATAAAGAGTCATCCTGCATACATATGTTAGTATCATAGGAAAGCAAAGATCATACATCTAAGAGTCAGCATAATAGAATCACATCAAATGCATATAAACATAAAGCATCCCATAAAGTGCATTAACATATACAAAGCATATAGAAATCAGATGCACATCAGATAGAATCATGTCATTAATAGAGCATCTCATTTTTAATATGTCTGAGTACAATGGATGGTCGCAAGTCTCACGTAAAAGTGATCAACATAAATGTCTATAAATATTGGTACATCGTCGATACAAAATAGATACAAAAATGGTACAAGGTACGCAATGGTACAATGCTACAAAAAGAGTTAACAACTGCTACCCTCACCCTTGCCACTAGGTGGACGAGGGGGTGGCATATCAGGTCCTGCCCTCTACTGCTGCAAAGGATCTCTGACCACACCACTACTCTGTCGGACATGTGTATGACTCCCGAAAGGCCCGCCATCACTCAAAACAAGCAAGAAAAGAAAAGCAAATCAGAAGCAAATCTTACCAAAGAATCAGGAGCTCCAAAGTGCAAAGTGACAAATGAAAGGGCCCACAAGTTATTTATAAGTGATCAACAGAAACCCTAATTCCTCAAAGACCCCTATTTCATTGTCTCAGGCCCCGGAATCTTTCACAACTAATATCAGGAGAATATGTAACTTTTTTCGCAAACTCTCAAATGCCCAGACAATCATTTTGGAGTATCAACAAATTGTCTCCCCTGTTACGAATTTTTGCTCAAATTTGTTGAGGGGCATTAATACACCTACTATCATCAGGGCAAGTTAGGGCAGGATCAAAACAAAAGATTCTTTGACACAATGTAACAAGCCACAGTGCATCAAAGAGGGGCAAATGTAGACACCCTAAAATGGACATACTTGCGACTTTACATTAAAACACTATTTTTCATCTATTAATTAATAGTTTTGTAATCATTAATTAATCGTTTATTTCTTCTAAATCCATTCTCCAAATCATTTAATCATTTCCCCAAAATTAATTAAATAATTAATTTTATTTAATTAATTAACCTCTATTAATTAATCTTCATTAATTAATTAAATTCAATTTTGTAAAGTTTAAATTTAAATATTTAAAATTATTAATTAATTCTTCTAATTAAATTAATTTCATTAAATTAATTTAATTTCACTCAATAATTCAATTCTAAATAAAAAAGAATTCAATTATCTCATGTTTGAATACTCTAATTACAAAAATTAATTAAATATTCAAATAAATCATTTCTCTAGTTCAAAAAGGTAACTTGTGATCAACTTTTCAGTTAACTAAACATCCCCTCTTCTCTCCAAGTTGAGGAGGTGGAGTTTACTGGTTGCTTTTCAATTAACTAAACATCCCCTCTTCTCTCCAAGTTGAAGAGGTGGAGTTTACTGGTTGCTTTTCAGTTAACTAAACATCCCCTCTTATCTTCAAGTTAAAGAGGTGGAGTTTACTAGTTGCTCCTCAGTTAACTAAAACATCACCTCTTCTCTCCTAGTTGAAGAGGTGTAGTTTACTGATTTCTTTCCCAGTTCCTTTTGATCTCAACCATTCATTCTCTAATCTCCCGGATTGATCTCAACCATCCAAATCATTTTCCATATTCTATATAATCAACCCTTCACAACCATTTGAAGGATCCAGGATTTCAAGCTTTGTGCACACTTACTCTGCAGAATTCTTGTAAAGCATCAAGCATTCTTGTGATCATAATCAATATCATTTTCTCAACACTCCCAAATCATAGATGTTGTTGATACCAATATTGAGCTCCATTCATCTAGTGTTTCAGAATGAGTACAGAGAAGCAATAGAAGCCCCGAACATTGTACTTTGCATTCGTTTATTTTTCTCTTTATCTTGTTTGTTATTTTATTGTTCATAGATTCGTCTTTAGTATTTCTGATTGCCTTCCCCCATTGCAAATTGGTGCTACTAACCCTCCTTATTGAGTGTGCGGGATTGGATCTACACAAAGGTATAGCATGATAATTCAATTACTCATTACATTATGACAAGCACGTGACATTGAATAAGTTCACATCCAAAAATCAAATTCAATTCTACACATAAGGTTCAATGCAACTCATTACATTAAAGTTCACAAAGTCTGAAAATTCAAATCAATTAAGTTCACATCCACAAACTAAATTCAAATCTACACATAAGATTCAATTACTCATTACATTATGACAAGCACATGACAACAACATTGCAATATCATTTGACGCATATTGCATGACAGCATGTCATCATTTGATCTTTGTTCCATATTGACTTAGCAGTAAAGGTTTGACAAAGAGATATCATTCATGTCTAGCAAGTTTCTCAACAATGTATATAATCTCACCCTTCTTTAAACATGGGTCATGGGTATTGAGATGATCAAAGTCCAAAAATTCAAATCAATTAAGTTCACATCCATGAACCAAATTAAAAGCTAAAATTAAAATACAACCCATGGCTAGTTTAAAAAAAAAATATGAGCTTATATAATTTGTAATATCCTAAAAAATGGGTCCCAATCCTAAATGTGGGTCATCTAAGGTATAGCATGACAATTCAATTCTCTTTACATTATGACAAGCACGTGACATCTACATTGCAATATAATTCTATGCATATTGCATGACTACATGTTCTCGTTGACCTTTGATGCATATCGACTTGGCATAAAGGGTTTCACTAAGAGATATTCTCCCTACTTAGCAAGTTCCTCAATAATGTATATAACCTTATCCTTCTTTAGACATGGGCCAGGGATATTGAGATGATCAAAGCCCAAAAATCCAAATCAATTAAGTTTACATCCACAAACCAAGTTCAAATCAATACATAAGGTTCAATGACACTCATTGAAGTGGACCAATATAAACAACAAAGAACAGACCGTTAATATTAATATTCGACAATATTATTATTTCCATAATTAGTGTATTGCATCCAATTTCTTCTACGCAAAAAACCCTTGCATGTTTAACAGAGAGATGAAAGACTTTTTGAAAAAACCTTAATAATTAGCTATGGTGAAAAAAATATCTAAATTACAAAGTTCAACAAGAAAAATGAAGCATTCAAAACCACTCTATGATGCTCTTGAGAAGACTTTTCAATGACCAGATAATCACCTTAACATCAAGAAATGAACCTTTGTAGTATAAAATATTTTGTTTTAGAAAATAGTGATAATCTCTTAATCTAATTTTAAGATGTTTCCCATTTGATGCTTTGATAAAATTAAACATTCAATAAGATAAATATGTCATATGATATTATATCTTAAAAAATATAATATAAGATATGTTATAGATCACAATGTATTAATATTTCAATGTACTTCAAAATTGAATATATACATTCACTTAAAAACTAAAATCAAACAATACTCTTTAAAGAAGTCACTTCACATAATACCTCCCCTTAAAATCAATCTAAATAGGATACTATATGCACCTAGTATATCCACTCACAATGATATTCACTTGCTACACAAACTTCTACCAATACAGAGCTTGTTCAATATTGCCCAAATCATCAATTGTTCATTCAATATTGCCCTAAATATCAACTACTGTGATGGGTAGGAGGCCCCTTCTCAATTCATCAATCAATGTAGTAAATTTCACCAAATATTCAATTAGAACATGCTAATGAAGAAATTAGGTCATAGGAAGAAAACATGGATGAAGCAAAACAACAAATGGTTGAGCAAGTGGAACATCAACTCACATGAGTGTACTAACACCAATGAGAAAAAGAATTTAAAAAAAGGTCAAAAAAAATTAACTCAACCTAAGAGCATGGTGGAGAAAACATATTTAAGAGCAGCTAATAAGAGAAAAACAAGGTTGTTAATTGTGTAGCTGAGGGTCAGATCACATCATCTTAGATGCAAAATTATGAGATTGACTATACCTAAAGAAGCTTGGGAAGAGAGAACTTGCATATTTTGTAGTAAGGGGGTAGTGGGGATTTAATGACACTTGAGTGTGTAGCTTATGATGATACATGAATTCTCTACGAAAATAGCCTGAATGTTGGCAGTGTGTACAAGCTATTTGAGGAAGTAAAGATCAATAAGACAACCAGCTTCTTGGTCAAGAAGCATAGTTGAAGATTCGATATCGAAAGGAGTTCAAATATAACTTAAGGTTGTAGTTCTTGGTACTTAGACTATGTGGTCTCGTGGACATCATTAAAAACTTTCTATCATTCATTCAATGAGGTTGCATGCCACATGAACATAATATCTCCATCACTCCATAAAATCATAATATCCTATACATCACTATATAAAAAAGATTAGGTACTACTCTCCACCGTGACATTTATAATGCCCAATGTTCACAAAACTATCATCAAAAACGTAAAATCTCTTTGGCAGAGACTAAACATTAGACTATTGTACCTCCAAAAGCATTGTCATTGTTTTTCAGAGGATATTCTGGTATATCTCTTATATCACAAGATTGTTCTTTGTGAAAAGAAAATCCGCTGCTGTCCAGACAAGTGGCTAGATTAAAAAATTAGCGACAGATAAAAGATCATTTGTCTTGGATTATCATACTTCCTAGGTAACTGTTTACAAATAGAAACAGACAACTGCATCAATGAGGTACGTGCTGTTTTCTGATTGGATTATCACACAGAATATGGAAATGAATACATTGTTAGGAAAGGTTGAATTGCCTTCGATTTCAATGCATTAATTTACCTCTTATCCTTTCCTATTTTAGCATTAATTTTCCTCTTATCCTTTCCTATTTTAAGAAAATAAAGATGATGTTATTTTAAAGAGTTAAAACATTGCAAATTAGAGTTACCTATATGAATAAATGCACGTAAACGGTTTGATAGCTTTTATATTAACTAAATTGAAATCAATTGCTATTGTATCCTTCCTTTGGCAAGATACGACAAGTAAATCATAGAAAAAAAAAATTGGTTTTTTTAGTATTAGTTAATATGTTTTAACAACGTTGTATAAACAAAGTCAGTCAAGATATTGATATTAAATCATACTGATATTGTTTATGACGAAGCTGTCTATGACATTAAATGTTGTCTTTCTTTAGGTCAATGTAGATAGATCCCATCATAGAGATAAACATTATGATAAAACACACACAAGAAAACTACCCGAGATGAAAACAACTAACTTTGGTAAAAGCCAACAGCGTTTTTCTCTAAGGAAAGTGTCATGAGCAAATATATTAATAGGACTTGATGTTCAAAAATCATCCTTCAATGTCAGTCTCATTGATCCACCTTCAATGCCCCTCCACAATCTAGTTACTGTGTTTTATACAAGAAGATATCCAAGAGGCTTTTAATTTGCATAGCGTTGACACAAATTTGCAGCCCATAAGGCTAAAACAAGTTGTCACGTGACGTGATAAATTTCTACAGTCCATGCTAAATCCTTTTCCTCAACATTGCTCTCCCTCCAAGAAACAGAAAAGAAAACAAAAATACAGAAACCATACACTATTTGCTAACATTCATTCTATGTATGACTTACTAATGGGATGTGAGCTAGGAGACACAAAGTTCGTGAGTCCATTCAACGTGTTTTGAAAAACTCATTTCTCCTTTTAGTCAAAATGTCAAGAAAGAAGTTAAAATTGGTCACAAATGTTTGCATCGCATGACATTTTTTATAAAGTACGTGACTGAAATATTGAGGCATGATGACAAAAGACTTTCAATTGATTAAGCTAATATAAAGAGTACTACGGAACCTGCATCTCAAAATGTATGAAATTAGAAAGTTGGGGATGGGCTATAACATTCATTTCAGAATTGCATTTGCACGGAATCTTCAGCACCTGTCATCATGGACTATATTAATGCTCGACTAAGTGCATGGGATCTTCCTGCACAAGGAATTTTTCTGCAACTTCAGACGACTCCTCACTTGGCAACCCACCATATTGTCAACCATGTGTAGATGCAAATGACCACAAAAAGTGCTCAAGTTAAGAAAATAATATTATTCAATAATTGCACAGCAATGGCCACAACTGAAACTCAAACTATGAAACAAGAAATAATATAATTGAACAGTAAGAATAATTTGTGAGACATAAGCATCCAATAGAAGAAATATGCTCAGATTTTTTTAACAAAATCTAAGCTTTTCTTATATAGACAAATTCATTAATAGCTTCTTGTGTTGATTTCATGGGATCAACGACTCCCTGCATCAACAGAAAAATTGTTATCACACTTCTCTGGATCTGAATAAGCTAGAACCATGGCCAATAACTAGATGTTCTGGCAATCCAAAATTTTCCAACTCGTTTATACACTAGTTTTCTTCAAGTAATGCTTATATTAATATGCTTGCCACAAGAAGGCCCTCAAAATGAAAGAAATGTATGAGGTCAACAAAAGCAACTTGATTCTTGAAAAATATGGTTTACCACCTCATATAACCTATATCTCAACCAGCTCTCTGTTTCCAACTTCATGTCAGCTAACAAAACAGAAAAGAAATGAGAACAGATAAATGTTCAAAGGTTTCATTTGTGCAAAACGAACTCGAAACCAAAGCTCGAATTTCTGTTTCAGATGGCTGTTTCCAATCAGCAAACCACCTTCAAAGCCACTTACCTGCAAGACAACTTTTAGCCCACTTGCAATCACAAAATCTCGCATGGAAGTTTGAAGGGAAGAGGTCGAAACAAAACTGAAATGCCTCCTCCAATTACTGTAGTTCCCTGTCCAAGGAGTGACTAATATTACAACTGATCAACTCCCTGACGAAGCTTTCAGAGCAGAATTGCTACCTGCTGGATGTGCTACAGGTACTAATTCATTACTTACAGCTTTTAAAGCAGCAACTGCTTCCAAACGCTGCCATGTGACTTCACGCTTCTCTTGTATACCTTTTGCTTTTATTTCCTCTTCAAGATACTTGCGTTCACATTCCTGGAAGAGCTCTTGGTCCATCTCCAAAAATATCTTCCTCACGTTCAAAGTTAAACTGTGCACAGCCTGACTCCAGTGGCTTTTTGTATTCTTCTCAAGTGCTGGGAAAACCAGTGGCAATATTGCATATCGATTTTGTGCAATCAAGTTTAAAATGTGCTCGTTGTTCCAGAAAAATAAAGCACGCTCAGCTACCTATAAAATACATATAGCATCCACATCAAAAGTATGGAGTAAAGAATACTAACCTATTCTGCATGATACAGACAGTTCACTATATAAAAACCAGGACACGATTTCTTCGTAGTATATATTTTCAAGTCATCCACTGAATGATAAACTGTGTTAACAATGTAGTAACATTCTTGTATAGATAATGCAGCTATCAACCATCAAAATGAATAAATTGTATCAAGAAACACAAAAAATATATAGTTCATATCAATATTAAAATGGACATGTAAAGTGATCAAGTTCTCATTATTAAGAAATTTTAATTTAGTACCAGCACGTGCAATTAAGTTACCAATGAACAACATTTGAGGCAAGAAATGAGTGAAATTTCAGATGAACTCCACAGAAGACAGTATGGTTTTCTCTCAATGCTGTGAATTGTCAGTTTTTTGTATTCAAGAATGCAAGCAACTTATATCAAAGTATTTTGTCCCTCAAGTGGAACTTGCTTTGATGTCCAACAAAAAAGTAACCAAGAAAACACTAGAAAGGGTGCATTGACAAACAAACAAGCTTGGGAATAGAATCAAATTATCAATGGCAAGCGGGAGAAGACATGGAAGCAGAAGAGGGGGTTTTGAATCCTCTGTGAGCCGGAACAATTCAGAAGAGGATGAGAATGATGGTGGCAAACATTAAGGGCAGAAAAGAATGGGAGGATTTTTGGGGCATGAGGTAGGACGAGGATGAGCTCCTTCTAAACATCCTGCTGGAAGCCAACATGCAGGAAGTATCCTCCCTCCATGCGTCCATTATTGGCAATGATTCTTTGAAAAGGCATTCTGAGCTGGACCTACCAAAGGGTTATTTGCTTCTATGGAGAACACTCTCATTGAGAGGTTCTCAAGCTCCCGTCTCAATATAGACTTTGTTTGTAGCTAGGCTTCGAAGAGATGGAGTGCTGTTGGTCGTTTGCAAGTGGCTGCTATGTCTAATAGGTTCTTCCTTTTCTCCTTCCAAAACCTCAAAGAGAAAAAGGTTGTTATGCTTGCCTGCCCTTGGTTCTTTGGCAGATCTATCCTCTTTTTGAAAAGATGGACTACCGGATTTGATGCGTCCAAGGAAAAATTCAACTGGGTTCCTATTTCGGTGAGACATCCAACAGTTCCTCTAGATAGCATGACAAGATCTTTAGAGGTATTGTTAATGCTCTTGGTTCTTTTTTAGCAATAGAAATTGTCACAAAAAACATGTAACATTTAGTTGTTGCCAGTTTTTGTGTTTGTGTTGACATTGGTAAGCTTCTACCAAATACTATTAAGTTACATTGCAAGCTGGGTGTTTGAAAGCAAATTATTCACTTTGACTCTTCCTCTTTGGTGTGCTCTCACTGCTATAGAGTTGGACATATTTCCCACCCATACCAGGTTTACAAAGGATACATTCCTTGTTCCAGGAAGACTTATTTTAAAGGGAATGTTTGGGCTTCTCTATTGTAAGCCCCGCAGTAAATTCTAAGGGGTCTCCCTTAAGGAACAAACAAGATGCTGTGAGCCCTTTGGTTCATGATTCCTCTTTGACTCCTAATAAGAGTTTGGATTGAGGATTCAGTTGAGGTCTTGAGGGCAGCCCCCCTCAAGGATAAAAATATTCCAGATTTGGTGGATGAACGCAGTTGGGTCAAACTTCATTTCAGAGATCTCTGATCGGGCTCAGCTTCAAATCTCCTTGGTTAATGTGGCTGATTGTGCTGTTGTTCTACTATTTGGTTTTGCTGGGGCCTCTCTTGTCTTATGATCAGTTCCATTGTGTTTTCATTGCTTGTTGCTGCAGCCTTTTCGCCATTTGGTGGCTCACTGTAAGCTTCTGTTTGCTGTTGTTTGGTTATGATTATACTGTTAGACAACAGTTGTAAAGGGTTTGGGGTCTGTTTTACCTTAAATAAAAAACAAACAACTTCAGGAAAATACTATCGAAAGTTTCAAAAAAACAGAATCCATAAGCTATTTAGAGACATGCATTCACAAGAATAATCAGATATTCCTGCCATAAATAAAGGATTAGCATATCACTTATTACTCTGCATCAAAAACTGCATAAAGTTTAAACCCGAGGACCATTGTGGACTGTCAAAGAAGAGACTCAGCCTGGAATCAAGTCTTTGGTCCTCTCTTGTACAGAAAATGGAAGATCGAATAAACAATTATAATTCAAATTTTGGGTATTATCCACTACAAAGACCTTGTTGATGGATCAAGTTTAAGTTTTAACAAGAACTTGAAGAAGAAAACAACCAATTTCAATCCACTGAAGATTCAAAGAATTTGGGGCTGTTCCTAAATCCTATTTTCAGTATTTAAAAAAAGCTTGGCAGGAGAAACGGCATATGAATAAGTTGTCAAATCTAGGCTGATCTCATATGTTTGAATTTTTATAATTCTATTATTTTGAGCTATGTTCGCATTTGTGTTCAAGTTCAGCCAATATTGTCAATCAATAAAATTTGGGGAAAATAGATCAATTGATGAATTAAGAATATTTAATAAATTTGAATATTGTAAAATACATACATATATATATTTATCTATATACACATATATAAATTATATATAAATAATAAATTTTAAGTTACACATATTATTAGCCGATAGGCTATTTAGTCTGGGTATTGCCCAGTGAAATTAAGTATTTCTCACGATGGATTCCAATCAATTTTCTCAAACCACAAAAAAATTCCAATCACTTTCTCACGTTTAGAAAAAATCCATTTACATTCCATTTTTATTTTATACTTAAATCTTGAAAATGGAAACATTCCATTCACACAAACAATTTTAGTACATTCTATTTTTTCTAGCATGAAATGCATTCCTATCTCTATATCTTCGGTACATTCTTATCTCCATATCTGCTGATGATATGCTTACCCAATGGCATAATTAACAACAATCCTTTAATCATCCAAAAGAAAACCACTCGTGTACATAAGATATATATAGTATTCTTTGGTACAGGAGAGCAGCAAGCAACTGTTTCTGTGGGCAATGTGTCTGTCACCTCTAATTTACCTGCTGTGAGGGTTCAAAGAGTGCATTCAATTAATTACGAATGAATTTTGAAACTATATATTTTTGGGATCTATATATGAGGCCCATTAAAGAACATTACAAACACGAAGCTATCTACTTCTACAAAGCATTCTCCTCTTTATGGCACCACATGTGCTATCTCACATTCCTATCAACAGTTTTCTGGCTTCAGAGTCATATCTCCTGATAGATCTCAAATTCCTACCGACAAGACTTCTCCAACTTAAATGTCACAACCTCCTCTTATTACTCTATCTCACATTCCCACCAACACTTCCCTTGCTTCAATGTCGCACCTCTTATAACTAGTGGATAATCAAACACTAGACTACCACATAATCTCATCGTTCTTGTAGTTAAAATGCCTTCAAGAAATTTGAACCTTACTAAGTGGCCCTACTACTTGCTTTCCCCTTTGACTATATATATTAATAAAATTAATATACTACTAATAAAGTTATAAATAAATTATTAATTTTAATATATTTTATTAATTTTGAACTTTATTAGTAACAAATAAAAAGATGCCGCTGAACAAAGCAACAGTAAAACGCCGCTAGTTAAAGCTGAATAACACTGTCGGATGTCAAACGCCCATGCATAGTTAAAACTTAAAACCGAACAAACGAAACACCACCTGCACAGTCACATGACACTGTCAATGCCTTGCAATCAAACACACAGTTACGCCATCAGAACAAATGGACAAATGCAGAAAGGTCGTAGAAAGGCAGCAGAAAGAGCGCAGTCAAAGATTGCAAGACGCGAAAATATAAGGCACTCTCAAATGTCTGCAATGAAAATAAGGTACCGGCAATATGTCAACAGAGGATACATTTTTCAGTCATAACAAATCGTGTTTTACAGAAACAATTTATAAAACTATTTGTTTCCTTCGAATACTTATACAGCCGTTTTTGTAATTTATTCTTTAAAGATTTTTAGGGTGTTCTTTGGATTAGCCGAATTTCAATATTCTTAATAAAATTTGGCGAATCTGATGACTTGGATTAAGTGCATGGAAATCAAGAAACTCATACTGTTGATATTTTGAAATCAAACAGTATAAGGTAATTTGTATGCCCATTATGGATTCCTAAGGATCATATTCAGCAATTTACATAAATTTATTCTAACGATATCCTGAATGTTCAAAAATCAAGTTACAGTGCTAAAAAAGTCAACAAGCACCTATGAAATTCATTAGACCATTCTAATTCTATTTGCAGACACCAAAGCTAACCCGCCCAGCCGTCATGGATCAACGCACAACCATTATAGCCCAACCCAGACTCCTAGACCAACCCAAACCATCACAGGCGGACCCCCACCTATGTAACCCTACCTTATGCCATTACAACCCAGCTTATGGTGATCACAAGCATATGCTATCATAATCAAGCCATGAAAGCTATAATTAGTTTTTCTAACATATCCTCCGCTCCTTAATGTAGTGAAGACTAGTGATTTCAATAACATCAGGCAAAGCAAGCAAATCGTAGATAATCAAGCCTGGCATGCAAGCTCCTTTATAGGTTTCTCCTAAAGGTTCTGGGTTAGTATGGATTTGCAGAAAATGGATCAAAAGGGTCAAAAATGGAATCCCATTATATTTCATTACTTGCAGTACTGGTTGATAATATTAATGGAGTATCTTCTATAATATCCTTCCCGGGAAATTGAGCTATATCCTAACTACCAGAATAATCGTATATGTAATGGTATATTGTAATTAGTAATGAGTTAGCTGACAGTTATCAGTGATAAGTTGGTAGTTATGAGTTAGTCGACAGTTGAGTCAGTGACAGTTACAAATTAACACAAATGCTGAGTTGAACATGATGAATCAAGTGTTGCATGCCCTTCGCTTTCTACCGTTGTCTTGTGCGCACTATATTTTTAGGATAGAGTAACAGTGCCCAAGTCTACAGGATTTATGGGCTTAAAATTTAAAGGTTAAGCAGTTGTCTGAACAGGACTGTAAGGATAGGCGTATGTCGAGGAGAGAGGTTACTCAAAGTTAATAATACACAAAGATCAAAGACATAGCTTTATATTTTCGTTCACAAAAACTAAAAGCTCTACAAAGAGTTCTTCCATCTGCAAGTATAGGGGCGGCAGAATGGTCGTCTCCACATTTGGAGGATTTGTATCAGAAGCAGCAATCTGTACAGGTTTGAAAAACTGCAATTGCCAAAATGGACTCTAAAATTTTCCGTTCTAGAACAGACTGAAGATGACAGCAGCAGCTCCTGATACATGGGTTTTTATGCAAATTTGAGAAAGGCCTGAAACTGTCTGATTTTCCGGGTATAAACTGGTGCAACCAAGTGAATAGCTGCAATTCTGAGCGTGTAGAACAGCCCAGAAAATCATAAGGTTAGCCAGCAGAATCAGATAATATAAAAAGTTTATGTCATTCTTAGTTAAACTTGTTCTCATAGGAATCTCAGCAAAAGCAGAAACTTCAGAAAACTAAAATTCTGTTCCTAGAAGTAAAAGTCTGTTGTTTGGTAGTAAATGGATGTGTCAAACCTGAATAATGTGTCCCTGGCCGAATCTCAAAAATCCAATAATTAAAATTTTTTGAAGAAGTAGAACAATAGCAATTTTTATGTACAGGGAACTATTTAATGTGGTGGAAATGCAATCTGACTGAAGGGGGAGGATAAGGAGCCGTAAGTAGTCTTGATGAAGATCAAGAATTTCCTCTGATGCTCCTGAAACTCTAGGTGAAAAGTAAAATGTTACCTGAGGTTTTAGGGTCAAAAGTTGCATCAGAATTCCAGCATAGAATCAAGGAAAAATAAAATATTTTGGACACAGCTACAACATTCAAGTTAAAAAACTTGGTTCTCCCTCAAAATTAAAATTCACTTCTGAAGCACCTGCTAAACATAACATCTGTTAGACAAGTTAGTTACCCTTAACCATGGATGGAAGGTAAAAGAAGAGGATTTGATACATCTTATAAGCATTCTTCTTGCATTTGAAATTTTTATCACTTCTGTGAATGCTAACATCACATCTAATATATTGTGTAATAAAGTTATCACAGAATGATACATGGACAAAGCAATTTGAGAAGAAATGGACATTCTCAGGAAGTGCATGTCCTTCCAAGGTTGAAGGCAGAGAAGAGATTTGCAACTCTATAAAGGAAAATGATCGGCTGAGTTATATACTATAGGCAATTCTACATACTGAAATGTAAAATGTTATATTTTGGTAAGACAGGTAATGTAAAGAGAGATTTCAGGAAGATAGATTGAAACAAAGAAATAGTCAACTTCAATATAACCAAGCCAATATTACTGAATATAAGGACAAAGATGGTGTGCGCGTGTGTGTCTGTTCTGGTGGATTGTCAGCATACAAATGGGAACAGTAATTGTGATTCCTATGCCAACAATAACATGACCAGTAAGAGCCAGTTTGTGACATGTAGATGATTAAGACAAGGTTACACGCTACAATTCTGGAGTATTACAGGGCACATTATGCCAAGGGACAGAGAAATGTGTAAAAACAAACTCGCAGAAGGTAAGAAAATGATTTTCATTGTGTTGTACACTCCTAAAACTGATAATCTTCTATTTATTAATCAAGTTGCTAGAAGGGGCATTTGGATGTTGCATCTAGTCTGGATAAATGTCAAGGACAAAAAGAAGTAATAAGATTATTGACTTGTGTTAGAGATCACCATTTCCACATGTTTCAGGAGACTAATTATTCAGAAGCATGTGCCTTGGTTGTCCTATCCGATTAGGCCTCATGGCAAAGGTGTGTGGATTCCAGAAAGAAGGCATAGGTTGGAATCTGGAGGGGTCTTATACACCAAATAGGTGTCCCAATTGGAGTTACCTAAAACCTACTTTTAGTTTGTAGTTTCACCTTTACCATTGCAAATCCAAGTGCTAATTTGCCAAAAAGGTTCATTTCACAAGGCGCTTCAAGTAGGTGCTTGAAGAGAACATATATCATTTCCTCAATTTCAATGATGGCTTGGCATCTTCTTTTGTTATACTTCAATGAATAACAGTGCATTGGATACTAGTACATGATGAAGCAAAGGGAAAAGCTGGATGAAAATGGTTATGCAGGTGGAATGTGATGCTCAGATGAAGAATAAGATTTGGGTTCTCACCAATTACTGCCAGGTAAGAATTTCATTGAGCATAAATGAATGTACAAACTTAAGATATAAGGAAGAAGGATCCCTAATTAAGCACATGGCAATGTTGGTGTGGAAAGGTTTGCAACTTTGCCCAACAAAAGCGTGTCACTGTCAACTATGAAGAGGCCTTCACTTTAACAACAAAGATAGTCACGATTCCATTGCAGTCATTGCTATTAAGGTTCAGCTGAAAGCTTTGTCAAATGGAAATAAAGAGTGCGTCTTTCAGCAATGACTTGAAAAAAGGTACGTATATATGCCATCTGCAAAGAGAAACCTTCTAGTGAAGTCGGTGAAGACTTTTTATTGGTAAAAGTAGGCTACACAAGCCTGGCACATAAACATTGATCTTCGCCTCACTAGATTGACAAACAAGTCTTGATCTAAATCCATATGTCAAAAGACTTAATAAAAATATTATCACTGTACTTCAAAAACACATTCTTTAGTTTTGGCTTCAAAGAGGTGTACATCTATCATTTGCAAAGGTTCAATATTTTTCATAAAGAACACATTGCATTCAAGCTGGTGAATTTTCCTTGTATGTGTGGACGACAATCAGTTCAAAAAACAAGACTTGCAGAATTCAGCAGGTATAATATAATAATCAGATTTGTGGCCCAGGGTTAAGACTTGTAGCAATATTGAAAATAACAATGTAGCCTTCATTTCTCAAAAGAAGTTGCCAAAATTTGTTGGAAATTTTCCAAATGAGAGATTGTCGCTAGACCTTTTCCTATGGAGGCTGGTATGAAATTACCATCCAATGATGATTTAAAGCAAACTATTTAATCACTTTCTCAGAGTTTATTGAATAGATTGATATAACTTACAGCCACAAGGCCTAATTTGATTTTGTTGTTAGATATCCAGAATCATAAACCATCCAAATAGTGACATTGGGAGGTCTTTTGTTTACATTCTAAGCATATCTTCTAGAATTTGATTCACTCCTCCAGTTTGGTCATCAGTTGCCAGTGGTAGGTGGTACTAAAGTTGAGTTTGGAACCAACGGCTGATAAAATAGTGGTCAAAAAATCTGGATGTTGACAGCTTGTCCCTATCAAAAAATTATTATTTCAGGTATGCCATATATCTTTTATAAACCCTCTTCAAGTGTGCTTTCTTTACTAATTTCTCTACAACCACTACAATGTTGTCATGACTATTGTGAGCTTTGGGCAAACTTGTCACAAAATCCAAGGAAATGGCTGATCATTTGTACCATAGCAAATTATTTGGGTACAATATTCGTGCTGGATAACAATGCCCAGCATTGACTTGCTATCACTCTAAGCACTAGGCAACAAAGTTAGTTACATCCTTCCTGGCAAATAAAACACAGTTTCCGGATATACCTAGCTTGGCTACACCAAGATGTGCTTGATAAGGAAAGCTATTGCTTTCTTCAAGGATTCTTACTTGCAAATCTCCTCCACTAAAAACAATCTCATCCTTGATAGTGTAGAATACCATCACCTCGTAGGTGATATTCTAGATTAGAAGTCCTCTGGTGCATACTCATCCTTCATAGTATAGAATACCATCATCGTGTAGGCAAAATTCAAGATTACAAGTCCTTTGCTGCATTTCTATCCTTATTTATTGGCAAAATGGATCTGTATTGCATTTATCAGATTATTTCTAAGATACTGATGCGCCCTCCTGAGCGCTGGATGCGGGAGCGGATGCAGGCTGGTGAGGAAGCCGGAGCGGATGCCCTGTGGATGCCGCCCGGAAGGGCATCCCAGGCATCTGGATGCGTCTGGATACCTGTGGCAGGCATCCAGACGCATCCGGATGCTTGGGATGCACTTCCGGGAGGCATCCACAGAGCATCCGGGCACATCCGGGAGAATCAGCGGGCGACTGCCCAGAAAAACCAATAAAAAAAAAAGAATTTTTATTTATGTTTGCCACTAAAAGCACTTTAAAACATATGCAAAAATAGACTTTTTTAATCTATTTTTTTCTCCTAAACCCTCAAACGACCCTAAAAGAGATCTTTCAAACTATTCTTATCTCAGTTTTTTTGCAGCTGCATTGTATTCTCATTTGGTCTCCATTTTTGCATGAAGGCAAAGTGATTCTTTTCGAAAAGAATCGTTCGTAGGGCAAAAGATTGCTTCCACAAAGGAGTTTTGTGCATCTAAGGTAAGCATTTGATCCCACTCTTGAGTCCTTTAATGGATTTTTTTGAGATTTTGATGAATTTTTTCAAGTTTGGGAAGAAATTTTTCAAGTTTTTTAAATTTATTTTTTTTAGAAGTAAAGAAACAAGTTTAGCTATCCATTTTAGTATTTTTTTATCATGTTTTTGCACTTGTTTGGTTGATGTTCATAGTTGTTTTCTAATTTAAGTTTATTTAATTTCTTAATATCTTATTAGCA
>MU226048.1:1149346-1191034 GCA_018584345.1 Thuja plicata
GTCACATGGTGGTACATGTATGGTCAACCATACAAGCATCTACAACCTCTTGCAATCAAGATCCTCTCACAAGTAAGTTTTTTTTTTGTGTTTTGTTTACCACTTGTATTCTACAATTTAGTGTTTAGCATTCTTTAATTTGCTCTTCATTTGTATGTTTAATTTTGTGAACACTATCCAGGTTGCAAGTTCTTATGTTGTTGAACGGAATTGGAGTACATACTCTTTTATCCATTCAGTGAAGCGCAACCGGCTGGGCTCAAAGAAAGTTGAGGATTTGGTTTACATTCATACCAACTTGCGTCTTTTGTCAAGTAAGGAGGAACATTACAAGGAAGGGTCAGCCAAGCTTTGGGATGTAGCCCCTGAGTGTGCAAACTTGGATGCAACAATTCAGGATTTGACTGCAATCTCAGATGATGGTGATAATACCAATAGGAAACATGGTATTGGTGCATCTAGCACCAGCGGAACCGTTTTAGCTTCAAATGATCTTGAGCTTGCAGCACATGGAGATGGTGAGAATGTGGATTTTCTTGAGAATCCTTATGATTCTGAATCTGATTAGTGAATCTTGAGTCTTGACTCTTGATTGATGAACATTGAATCATGAACTAAGTTTTAATTTTGTAGTTCAAATTGCATTTGAATCTTGAACATGACCAATTACTAATTAGTTATTGAACTTATTTCAATTTGTTGTTTAAGTTGAAGTGTTGAACTATCAAATATGAAATATCTTGAATCTTGATCAATGGTGATGTATCATACTATCAGTATCAAATGATTTATTTTTGTATATTTCTTGCATTTCTTTGCATATATATATATATATATATATATATATATATATAAACGCATCCGCATCCCCCCAAAACAAAAATTCACGCATCCCCGCACCCGCATCCGCATCCACACCCGAATCCGCAACTTAGGATTATTTCACATAGATTAAACCTCGCCTAGGTTATTGCCACCATGCTGGCCCTATGGTTAAGGCATCTGCAACCTGGTTTTGTTATGTCCCCTCCCTTAGATCTAGGGTTTCTGGTTAATTCAATTAGTTCCAGTGAAAGCACAGAAGGTAATTCAAGCAAACAAACTGCTTTCATTACACCATCAAATACCCATTCTTATTACTGGTAAATATACACAGTTAATAAAAAAGTCTGCAGATATAAAAATGGACATGAGCAAATGCAGATCTGAATACAAGTCAATAACACTTCAGTTTTTAACAAAATAGGGTCCACATACAACCTGTGACAGCAAAATAGGATCTGGTGCAGTCTGATGCGATGAACAGCAAGCTCAGATCACCTATCTGAATAGCTCTAATATCCTGAAACTGCAGCAAGTTTGAAACACATCTGAGTGCTATCTTCTTGAGATAATCTGCTCTGTTTGTGTTGCACAGCGCCCAGACAGGGCCTGTATGACCTGCCAGAAAGGGCATGTGATGGTGGAAAAGTAAATGCTGGCCTGGGGTCAGGGCTGGCTCCAGAGGGTTTGTTTCGCTCTTCCAAAGACTTGTCTCGCATCCTCCAGCACTGTTGAGACCTGCAAATCCTAGGCACTGTCCCAAAAAGGACACCCAAGTCCACAACCCTAGGTGCAACTCTAGCAGATGCTGATCAGGCCAGTACTTGTAAAATTGGTGCAGCAGTAAGGAATCGTTTCAACAATTGAAAAGCAAATTCACACTTGTCTATCCACTCAAATCTTTTTCCTTTCCGTTGAAAACAGGTTATAAGCACATACAGAACCAGAAAATGGATGATATCAAACTGTAAGCCCCTTGCGAATTAGTAGCACAAATGCCCCTTATGTGTGGTTGCTTGGAACAAAGGAAAATTACATGTTTGACAATGCACAATATCACTCCATTTAAGTATGGGAATGTCTCCAAAATTTTCCCAGCAAAACAAATATAGGTTAATCTTAATCTCAGTCCCAAAATAACCATGGAGATTAGTAGTAATACCCCTCAGTGCCTCACTGTCTGGAGGCAAGTTCTGCTAAAGAAATATTACAGAAACATACCACAAGATCCAGTCAATCAGTCATTAACCTCCTGGTATAAAAGGCACTGCTATCTAGAATGACATTAAAATAGGGTTGATACCTGATCAAGTTGTAGACCCCTAAAATTATCAAGCCCTTAAATATTTCTAAAAACATCACCACTACCAAGTCATTCATCCTCCTAACTCCACATTATGTCACCTTGTGACACATTTATCCTATTTTCCAAATTAAGTAAATGAAGTATATTTATCCTAGATTTATTTAATTAATTTATCCTCCACGTCACTCTTCTGACTTCTCTAATAATTAATTGAATAATTTTATGATTATTTAATTAATTGTTGAGTCACGTGACAAACTAAAACAAAAAGCTTGTGCAGATTCATTAAACCTAGACAATCGCACAATCAATAAACGAGAGACAAAAGTCAAAGCAGCTTTGCATCTCAACCATCCATTTGATACTACATCTCCAAATCTCAACCCTTGGCAAAAAGTTAATTCCCTTTATGTTGTCTCATTAAAATCCTAAACCTATCTTCTACACCTAATGGAACACTTGTCAGAAGATCACAACTTTGATCCAAACCCTAATCATCAATCAATCCTAGCCATCCATCAACCAATCCATCTGAAAATATAGAAATGGGATAGACAGTTGGCTGAGACGTTTTGTCTCTAGAAAAAATAGAGAGTTTTGATTGTCTTTCCCTCACCTTCCCCTTGGGCATGTCATAGAATACCCTTCTTTTAGGCATGAGCCATCCATGAACTCTTACGATAAAAAATTATCTTAAATCAACAAAATAGTGAGTACAGCATACTGCAGGATAGAACAATTCTCAAGAAAAATTTGCAACTACTTTCTCAATACGCCCATGGTATAAACTAAATACAATAAAAAAATATCTTAAATTATCAAAATAACAAGTACAGTGTGCTGCAAGATAAAACAATTCTCAAAAAAATTGCAACTACTTTCTCAATACACCCATGGTATAATCTAAACAAACATAAACAACTTCCAAATGATAACATATCAAGCTTGTTTGAAAGCACAAAAGCTTAAAGCTACAAAACTAAATCGAAGTTATGCACTCTAAGACCCACAAAGAAAAGACTGAATTCTAAACTTATAGAATCCCTTCTTCAACAGAGTGGAAAAGGTACATGTTCACATTTCATGCCCTCCTTATGGCTCATCAATAATGACTGATCAAAGAGATCTTACTTGGGTTGTTCAAGTCATGTGTACCTCTAGGTTTTGGTTTCATTTCCTTTACTTAGTCAAATAGCCAATTGCAAATGCAAAAAAATAACGAAGTCAAGGAAATGGTTAGAGCATTTAGACATGTTAAGAACCCTCTTTCATCGGAGTTTCCATGCCTATTGGAAACTCCTTTACTACAATGCAGATGATTTCATAGGTACCAAGAATATTTGGTTCCTAGTTCCTGTGGAACAACCAATAGGTTTCTCCCCACAACTAAGTCCCCAACGTAATGAAAGAAAGCAAAGATTCCAATGGTTCCTAGTTCCTATGGAAACCTTGACAAAGAAGAAGCAAAGGGCTCAGTGGCAAGGAAAAGCAAAAGCAAATGTGTCAACCTATCTAGTGGTTCCCAAAACCACAAGAAACTCTAAGCATTTCTGGTTCTTAGTGAACCTTTGATCACCAATAAAGGTAGGGGCTCAATGGGGGCACGAAACAATAAGAGGAAGGAAAAGAAAAGGGCAAAGAAGGCGTTAGAGCTTTCTATGATTCCTAGAACCGTGGGAACCTTCAATGAAGTTCCTAAGTCTTCCACAACCCTCCAAAAAGAAAAGCTCAGGCATAGGAGGCAGCAAGAACTAAAGTCAAGGCTAACTATTGCAAAGGGCGGGACAATAAAACCAAGGTGCCATTTTATGTACTTACCTCTCTCTGCAAGGCCATCATTACTATAAGGACCATCCCACCTGCCCAATCTCGAGGTGTGGAGCTCCAAGAATAATCTTTAAAGTAAAAGCATTTCCAAGGATTTCAAACGGAAAAGTGGCACCCTTGCTGCATTTATGAATTTACAGACCTCCTTTCTATCAAGTGGCTATGTCTAGGATGTGTTTTCAACATGTTTTGTGCGAGATTGTTGGCACTTCACCCTCAAATTTGTTAATAGTAGAACTGGCAAGGGTATTGGAAATGTTCTAAACATATAAAAATAGGATTGTTTCATGCAAACACGTTAGAGTTTTGCAGGTTGATGGCTAGAGTTCTGTCTCTACCACGTCCTCTCTCCCTTTTTATCTCACTCACCAGTTGGGCATAAAAAAGAACTGGGTACTCATTGTAAAGGGTTCTTCCCTTGATTTCTCTAGCAAACACATATAATCTTCATTCTCTACAACTGTAAACTGGCTTCAGGCCTCACATTTAATAAAATTGTTAGTTTTCACCTTTTCTTTCCTTCTACACTCTGTGTAACTTTGTTACTGCTATGTTCGACTGATTGTTATCATCTTCTATATTTATATTAAATGTCAATCTTTCGCAAGGACGAATTGAGGAACTTTCTCATTCCCTCTAAGTATTTGTGAAAACCTAATCTATACACTATTGAATATGTAAGACAACTGAAGAGGGGGCGGGGGGGTAAATCAGTCATCCAAAAACTTTATAAACTTTGAACTTTAAATCTGTCCCACAAAGCTCACTTAAATCTTTAATTGTAGAAAGATGTAAACATGAATAGCGTAGCAATCATGAAACACCAGATAAACATTGTGCTTTACATGGAAAACCCTGTTAAGTGAAAAACCACGGAGAAGATTATTCTCAAATATATGAACACCTGTTAGGGTGCATCGATTAAGGTGATTTTTAGAAAGAAAGGCTCACTGCCTAGGAGGATAAAGGAGAAAAGATCCACCACTAATGCACAATAGCAACTCGACCAATTGATTTGTAGATACCTTCGGCTCACTACTTCAAATAGCTAACACTTGAATATCCACATTGTCCTCAATCAAACTTCACAACCTCAAACATGCAGAGGGACAGAGATCCTCTTTCATCCATCCTCTTCGCATAAGTACGCACTTGCTTAGAACTCGCACAAGTATACACAAATGCATCACACCACGCCAAAACCATAATGATTTATCTTTATTTATACCAATCCTTTATTTGCGAGGTTCCCACTATCGTCCAGGCAAGTACCGAATACAATTTGAATTAGGTCGACACTAAACATTCCCACGGTGGGTAAGAATGAGAAATGGACCACAACACACCATAGTTGGAACCAAAAATAACATCATACACGTTACATTCCATCTTGCATACACCGAGACAAATAATTGAAGTGTAAACACACGAGATCGGCCAAACTTAGAGTAAAAATACAATCGAACTTTGAAACCAAGTCTCTAAAACCAAAAATCCCGTGCCATCTGAAATGAATGAAGCTAAGGACATTAATAACTCATTTCTAGAAGCGCACCACCAGAAATTGTCACCCGGGGAAATGTGAAGCATGCATTTCACACAGAGACCACTGTCAGTCACAGCCATACATAGACAAATGTAAATTCCACTGTAATTCGTTACGAACCACAAAATATTGAATCCAACATTTTCAAATAGTTCCCAACAAAATAACAAAAGCTCAATGACAGGTATGAAATACGAAGAATATGCGGAGCAATATCCTTGCATCCAGTAACACAGAAGATAGTCACTATTGACAACAACAGCAAGTTGACATCAATGACAACCAAACTAACCAATCAGTTACTCAGCCAACTCATTCTGCTCAATTATGCAAAAGACACACCCCTAGGAGCCTTTATAACAGGGAATTGTGTGGGTTCTTTGCAAATTTTATCATCTCTTTGTGTTGTTCTGAGCAATGGAAGGATCATATTCTAATCTTGATGCATCACCACCTCTTTGATCCTTGTATTCCTTCTTCCCTTTTCCCTAGCAATCAATAGTTAGAATTAATTGTAAGGTTATTCAATGTTGGGTTGGACCAACGCTACTGCATCTATGATGGAGAGGGAAACAGTCCTTTATCTGAAGGTTTGATCTCACCTACAAGATCCCACACCATGGGATCATTCCCATGTTTTATTGAGATGCTGAACTGGCTTCAAAAAGGATGAAATTTCCAAGTGATAACCATACACAAAGACCACTGCGGGTGAAGGTATGCCTTCCACATGGAATTTACAATAAACAAATAAGAAAAGATTTCATTCTAGTGGTGTCCTGCAAGAAACTCCTTATAGATGGAAATTTAGAAAAGGGATTGAAAGTTCACCATAATGGATTCTCCCTACAAAAAGTAAATCATCTTTCTCTTACCTTCATAATGGGCAAGTCATAGAACATCCTTTCAATTAAACACAAGCTCTTCTTTAAGGTTACTCCTCCTTGAAGATTATTCTTGATCAAAAAAACTCTCTTTAAGAATGTGATTGTTGATTACAATTTAATGGAGGGAATCAATACTCAAGCTAAGCAGAACATTAACAGCAACAAATATAAGCATAGTAAGCGGGACAAAAAATTGAGTTAACAGCAAGATATTATTACCACTACCTAAGGTAAAATCAATTGGATTGGTATGCAGATTGATTGAATCTGGATTAGCATTGAGCATGTAAATGATTATGGCAAAAATGAGTTACATCATTATATCGACAACCAACGTGGACCTAGTAATAATGGCTATTGCCATGTTCTGATAAAAAAATGCAAATTCATTTTTAGAACTGACTACATAAGTCTAAATAACCTTAGAAGAAAAAATATTAATTGGGTTAATTTGTTACTTATATTTCATACGGATCTCCAAAATTACATTAATAATGATCCAATACACATCCTCAAACAACACAAAAAGAAGAAAAAATATTAGAAAGAGATGGGCATGAAATCCTCACCTCCTTATAGCTGTCGAGGTTAGAGAATGTCCTGCCCCATGCAAATTGACCCATTTTTTCAAGTCATTAAAAAGTCCACATAATTGAGAACCCCGTGATGAAGTAACACTAGCAACTGAAAAAAAACCAAGGAAGCACTGGAACTGTCTCATGAACAAATCACTATTGACTTATGCACATTGACAAATTCACTATGTTTTCTGCTAAGTAAAAGTGGTTATCTACCAAGGCATTCAGTCTGCTCCAGAAAATTGTAATAAATAAGTTCTCAATTAGGACGCATCAATTAGGATTTAGATACCTCTGTGACTTATCAAATGGTTAGTTCTCAATTTTAAGTTCATGTGCAGCCATTGAGACTTCTAAAGAAGCGAACAGTTGAGACCTGTTTCCTCATAGAACCTTATCCTATTGCTGCTCTTTGGTAGGTTACACTTCAACAATCTTGTGCCACTCACTGTCATCATATTAAAGCTCAATGAAATGAAACTGACCCTGTCTCTTCAAGATTGTCTATTAGCTAGCTGTTCAGTACAATCGATACACAACCAATTTCATAATCAATCCATCAAAATAATGTGACAAGATGCACTACTTAGGTTATCCATGGCTGTTCATCAACTTCACAGCAAGAAGGACACCAGTCCAACAAGATTTATCTTCAAGAAACTCAAAACATTAATGATTCTTGCTGCTTCTAGGACACTGTTTCTTGAATTTGTTGAACCAAGTTCACACACTTCAAAAACATTTAATAAATCATGTCATCTACACGCATTAATAATTGTCTAAAAACAGTTCCTTCACATTAATGCTTGATACTGGATATTCCAATGTTCTTCCCGATTGCTAAATATTTTTAAGTTCTTTACGATAAAGCTTATCTTTCAGAGTCTGGTCAGAAAACAAAGCTAATAAATCCACGACTTAGAGTGGATTTTGTGCCCATTGACATTTGTATAATCAATATTAGTCAAACATCATATATTAGCCCTTAGTTTTTCATCTACAAGAAACTTTATCTGCCAAGTACTGATCCCATTTTTTTCCAAACAAGAACTAATATTTCAACCTTGTGCTTCCCTTTTTTGGTATCTAACCGATCTTGGAATGGAGACCAATCTTGTTTAGCACTTCTTGAACTTGAAACTGTAAAAGAATTGACAAAACTAGAAAATGTTTGATGCTGACTATTGTAACATATTGTATAATTGATCTGTGCAGTATGTTATGTTCCTACAGCAACAACATTCTTATCTTGTAACCAATGGATTAACCCTTTGTTCAAGTATGGGCCTTAGGAAAGAGTTAGAACTACATCAAGCACAATAAATTGTAGAAGGATAACCCAGGAGACTAAACATATTCATAACCTCCATCCCAGGAGCATGTCTCAGATTATGCTTTTGATGGATTTGTGGAATTTATCCTTCCTAAGAATGCTGTCTCGTAGAACCTTCCCATAAAGTTCATTTTGCAATCTCTGTCTTGCACATTGTGAGCATCTTATCTTCATTCTAGTTATTTATGCTGCACGTTTGTATCATTCTCAGTAGATAGCAGAATAGTCTATCTTCTATTCAATATTGTAGGCTTGTAAAATTGGATTGGCACTTACAAGTGAAAATATTCTGAAACTATGCCCTTCCTAAAATTGATGGATCTCTTGCTGTTAAGTTTTGGTATACGATTTTATTCGATGCCCCTATGAAATAAATGTTTTCCAAAAGCACCAAGAGGCTCTAAGTGTTCATCCACAGTCAACACAAAGCTTTATTTTTGGGCAGATATCTTTCTGGCTTAGTTAGGTTCTCCACAATGAATTAAAACTACAACAGATAAATATCATCACAATAAGATCCAGCCAAACAAAGGTTACCACAAAACTTAAAATTGTTTGCAGATACCTTTCTGGCTTCATGTTAAATTGAAAAATAAAAATAAATAAATATCATCAAACACGAAACCCATAAGAGATCCAATCCAAAACTACCCTCTTGCAATCAACATAGAGCAAATAATACAATTCCTTACAGTCCCAGCTTAGTCCCAACATGATCATTGGGCCAAAACCCAATAGGTTGAAAACTTGAACAATGCATAAAAATGTGAGTCAGTGATGTCTTGGGTTTTGAAAACTGAGAAATGACATGTCAAAATTCAAAACTTGTGTCAGGCTTGAGGTTGTTTCAGGATGCTTATAAATATAAATATGAACCAAAGAGGGACATTGATGCAAAAGCAAATCGAATGACAAGATTGAAGTCAAATAAACAACTCAAGGAATGTTTTTTTTTTGCGTCACAATGAAAATAATTTATATTGTACTCTGAGCATGTGTGTTGCCTCCAAGTATGCAATTAAATTCTAAAAGGTACATCATGCATTATATAATTAGTTTTCCATTTGTTGGAACTAATATGAGGGTCAAAATCAACGTTTATATTAGGTTGAGTTTATTGATTATCAAAAATCTCTTACGTGAACTCAAAGAGTTCAATAATCTCTTTGTTTTTTTTGAATAAATCATTACAATCTTTCCATATCTACAGTAATTTCATAAAAATTGTATATTTTTGGTTATGACTAGCATATAAGTGCCTTGCCATTAAACTTGACAGAGCTTATGAAGATATGGCATACAAACTAGATATTACACCTCATAGACCAGTAGTCATTTCACTCTACTTATAATGCTATATAATGTGTCTTTTTAGTGGTTCTAGTCTTCTAGAGTAACTCAAGAGACATAAAGGCTAGAAGACGTACCTGTAGAAGCTCTCTAACACAGAAGCCATTTTCTTAAAATTGCTCAAACGGCCAGCAAAGTTCCTGGAGGGTACAATGCACAAATACAACTTGCAGGACACAATGGAAGACAGAGTTCAAAGCCCGTGCAGGGACTATCGTGCTAGTACTAAATGAAGTATTCGCAAAGCCCAAAGAGGCATATACGTCAAAAAAGATAAATGGGTCCTAACGAGAGATAAGTCAAAATCTTAAAGCTTCAAAGGGCCTGAAATTGAAAGTCTACAATACATAATGTAGCATATCACAAAGGGTCTGCAGAACATGCTATCATAACAATCACTTGAAATAATTCGATGAATAGGTAATTGACCTGTTTGAGAATCGACATAATTTAAGGGAAAGATAAAAGAATTAAAGGTCATTGTCAAGTGATAATAACTTTAGGTGATGCAGGGCAACAAAGTATCTGTGACAATTTGTGTAAGCCTCCTGACAGTTACTATGACTGTTATTTGTGTACTCTTTGATTCTACAAATAATTCCACTTTTAAATTGAACTTTCGTATACTGGTCTCTATAGACTTCCATAAATGTTTTTCACTAGGCAGAAATGTTCAATTTAAAACTTTCATCTCCAACTATTCAGAAAAGTAGACTACAATTAAGCTTGTGACCCTAATAATGTGCATCTATTTGCAGATAATTTTTACTCAGGGTTCAGAAACTTCTGTAAATTCATAAGCATAATGGACTATATTCTTCTACAGTGTCATCTAATATAAAAATATCTCTTGTTCTGCACCATAATATAATAAACATATAGAGATAATAAATGGGGGAAGGATTTTTGTTTGCAATCAAGCAGCCATTGCATAAGAAATGATGAAATCTAGAAAAGGGGGATTAAATAGGATAATTCAACAAAAGTGCACCCCAATCAAGTTGAGTAGTTGTCCTGCTTTGCTTGAAATAGTTTATAAAACCATCAAAATGCAATATCATTGACCTTTCTAGACAACTAATCATCGTAGAAGCCTTCCTGTTGAACAAGTGCACCATGAAATAGGACGGTGGACAAGGAAATTGCCCCGGTGCTAACATAATGAGATGCATTGTCTGAATGTGAGTTATGCAATCTATGTAAGAGTTTAATGACAACCAAGAAAGGAATAATTGGTAAAGTCCTGACATGGTTCTGGAAAAACAAGTCTATTTTATTCACACTAGTTCATTAAAAAGTGTGTCAAATATAATAGGAATAAATTCTTACCTGGAAGTGTGAACTGTTCAAGCAACGTCCAACTTGTCTAAACAATGGCACCATACATCTCTGAAATTCAGCTGCCTGTGTTGCTTCTAAAACTTCCTCCAATTCTCCTAGGAACAGTACCTCTTTTTGACTATTTGTGATAGGCCAATATTTCAGTAATCCCCTAATGATGGTATCTGCTAGCTTGAAGTCTTTCTCTACAAATTGTGTAATACAATGAGATAATTGCTGATGGTACATAGCCACACATTTGGGCTTGTGCAATGGAATCAAAGCTCGTACAAGAAAAAGCTTGTGTTCCTCCTTCAATGGCAATGCAAATCCATTAATGATACTACCCAAAATCTCCAGCAGCTCAGCTATTCCATTATGCTTTTCAGTTTCGAAAATAAAACGATAGAAGATGTTGTTGATTGCTTTTCGAATGAAGGGTCTGTGCACCATGAATTTTCCATATATTCGGTGCAATATTGTTTTCAGATATTCTCTCTCTCTAGGATCCTCAGAATCAAAGAGATCCAATAATCTTAAAACAAAGGAGTGATCAATATATCTCTTTGCCAATTTTGCATCTGTTTCACTTGATGCAACAAATCTCAAAAAAAATTCATAAACTACCTGTAGATGGGACCATGAAGGATCCATCGTTGGCTCCTCCTCCTCTGGATCAGGGTTATCCAATCCTGCAGCTTCATGAGAAGATGAAGGTATATTTCTGAACAAGTTCGCGGTAACCATTTTAGAAATTTCCTCCATTACAACTTCACTAAACTTGCCATTCATAGAGCTGATATATTCCACAAGCTCAAGAAGTGTCTGCCTTTTAATATCCTTCTCTTTTGCATTTTTTGTAGGATCAGAGAAGTCAAACACAAAACTACAAAGCCTCAACTTTTTTATGAGCAAACTCTGTCTTTCAGAGCTTGAAACGTCCCTGAATGAGGGCAGAGGCTCAACAATGAAGAAATTCAAAGTTCCATTGGAAGAAACTACATCTGCGGACAATTTCTTCCCCACAGGAGACCAAGCATTTGTCTCACCTGCTGTTGCCCCACTATTAGTACTGTTAATATTTTGTACATTAACATTAAATGGAACCACTGATCGTGGCCCTGTGGTTGCAGGACTCGCTCCTGCACCTCTGAAATTGCCAGTAGCATTGCGTCCTGAGCCATTTAAAGACACATTTCCCCCTCCTCCTCCTCCTCCGCCTCCGCCTCCTCCTACATCGCCACCACTGCTGCTGTTATCTGATTTTGACTGCTTGCGTGGAAGCCTCTGCAAAAGGTTCTTTATCATAACTTGCAAAGGATAAATCCCAAGACTTGCACACTGCCAACAACATGCCCCAAGGAAACCAACAAGCTAGCTATCGAAACCAACAAACCTAGCTATGTGCCACGCAACCTTAGTGCCTCATCTCCATTAGCAGGTCACAGAATCAAAACTTTAATACATAACTATGTTGCACACAACCTCACTGTCTCAAAGCTGTTTACAGAATTGAAATTGAAAAAAAAAATTTGTACTAAAAAAACTGACTTCAGTCCTTCCCAAACTTGCCAGCCTTAGACCAAATTTTTGCTACGATAAAACCAGCCATAGCACTCGCATATCAAGAGATTCATAAACAAGAGCTCTTGCACAAATTTGTAATCCCCTCTGAACTTTCCAAAATCCTTAGTTTGCTGTACAACAATGGCGAGCGGGACAGAGATCATCTGAATGAAAATTGAAAGATCTAGAATTAATTTACAATAAATCTGATCTTCTCAGAAAACCTATTTTACAATAAATTCATAGTGACTCCTGAAAAAAAAATTAATTATTTTCACTTTTATTTTAAATTCAAGAACTTTGATCTTCTCAAAATACTTATTTCGCTGGAAAATAGTAAATACTTCTGAAAATTAACATACAAAGATGCAAAATCAAATTCTAGGCATTCTGATCTTCCCAAAGACCTTAATTTACCGTAAACGGTAGACGACTTCTAACAATAACAAATGAAATATCTAGAGTTGATCTTCTCAAAACCCTCGTTTTACATAAAGGTGCAGAATCCTTCTAACAGAATTTTTAAAGATCTAGACATAACTTTCAGGCATTCCGATCTTCAAAAAAAGCCTTGTTTTACTGTATAACAAAAACAAATTTTTAAAAAAAGAAAAAATCAAAGATCTGACCTTCATTTCCAATTGGGCAATTTAAAATCCATTCATTATTCCAAAATCAGACACTGCGATCGGAATAAAATTAAAAATGATCGACCTAGACCTAAATTTAAAAGCTAAAATTAACATGAGCATTATAAATACCTGTGGAATTGACTTCAATAAGCGATCTGTGTCTCCTTGAAATGAAAAATCTCATTAAATTTGTTTGATGGGGTATAAAATATTTTGGACTTTGAAATTGGAGACTGCAGATTGTTTTCACCATATTGTTCTTGTTGTCATCTTCAGAAAAATGATACTGAAAATATAAAGAGACGAAACAGTGAATCGATATGGTTTAATATCTGTGACTATGACGGGGGCGATATTTGGGTATTTTGGAAGTTTGACGAGTACATATGATGGATGAGACTCGAACCTGGGCTGGTCATTTTTTAAATATTTTTTGTGGGAGTGGTTGTTTCTATTGGATTTATAAGGTTATTTGGTTCAAGTCAACTTAAACTTTTTTATTGTATTGGTGAAATTTGTATGTTCATGTTATTTGTGATATTTAGTATTGTGTTGATTTAAAGGAAGTGTTAATAACAAATTAATTAATTAGTACAATTTTGTATAGATTTCAGGTTTTTAAATATATTTTATTACATATATTTAGGTATTATTTATTTATTTATATTCTTTTGTTTATGTAGTATTATATATTCATTCTATTTATTTGTGAAGTTATGTTTATATTTATTTGCATGAATGTGTTATTTATCAAGATTTGTTTTTTTCTTTTAATTATTACTGAGACCAATACAAAGAATGGTTGTGCGACTCCCTTTTCCTCTGGTCGCTAGTGTATTTAGGATTTCCTCTAGGGAGTGTAGGGACGGACCGAGTGCTTATGTGCAGGGCAGTCAACATTTTGGGAAGCCTAATCATGCTTATGGCAGGTGCAACAAGTCTCATGGCGTTGTTTCTTTGGGCTCCTAGTTGGTCAGGGGCGTGGATGAGAATGCAGTCAGAGATGTGCCCAGGTGCCAGCCCATGATGTATACTCTTTCATCTGTAGACAACTTCCTAGATTCTGATCATGAAAATGATTGTTTGAAGAATAGAATGTCAAAAATCTGATTTCAAGGGTTTTGAGATGGGTGGTTCTTCTTCGACCCTTGGTGGCTTGCTAGGGTCCCAAGGAAACGGTGGCGGTAGAAAGTTGTATTTTAATTGGGCCAAAGGTAGGTTTAAGATAGATTGTCATAATGTCATAATGGAGAAGGAGATTGCTAGCCCGGATTGTGGATTGTAAGTTGAGGCGGTAAAAGGGGGGTTTAGTGGGAGTGCTTTGCGCTCAAAATGGATTGGTTCACTTGCAAAGAAGTTATTAGTCAGACTGGATGAAAAATTTGAGGAGGTTACTGAAAATACAAAATATTTTATGGAGTCAAGGTTGATTGGGAAATTTAATGGGCTTAGCCTTCCCTCAGTGAGCTTCACATTTGGATCTCAGCGATGTGGGGTCCTATATTGGAAAGATATCTATAGATTTATCCTGGTGCTCGGGGATTTTTTGTAGTGACTTTTGACAATGAGCAGGACAGGAAGAAAATATTTTGTGAGTCTATTCGGAGTTGGGAGGACAAACACACGCTGCTACTAAAACCATGATATCCTCCATTCAACCCAGTTTCAGAATCCTTTGACAAGATTCACCTTTGGATAAGACTTCCAAATTTACTGCTCTAGTTTTGCTTTGACTCTTTTTTTGAATCTACTGAAAATTCTTTGGGTTAATTTTTGAGTGTGGACAAGGGCTCCCAAAAAATTTATCATTCTATCATTGCTCGTATTCTAGTAGTAATGGATATAACAAAAGCTCTCCTAGTGAAACTATCTCTAAACCTTGCTAGTGGTGAGTGGATTCAGCCTATGGATTATGAAGGTATACCTTTTAGGTGTAGATGATGTTTTCAAACTAAGCATGTGGTTTCACATTGCCAAAAGAAGAGAGTGTTCAAACAAGCAACTTGGTGGAAGGATCCATTTTTAAAATTCTACTCAGTGGAGAAAGAGGAGGTTGAGGTGTTGGAGGAGGCCTCAGAAGATGTTTATCTTTCTTCTAGACGGGTTCCAGTTCCAAATACACAAGAGGCTCGAAAGGGTTTGGAAGTATATATGGATCAACAAGTAAGGTCTAATGAGGAGTCAAAGGTGGTGGAAAGAGACAAATCCTTAGAAATCTCCTTACTTAGCTCTTATAAAGCACATAAGGAGATTACCAAGGTTGAGCCCAAATCTTTCATTGAGGGTGTGAGAGAGGGCAGAGCTCCTAATTCATGTAGGTTGGAGACTTTGGGAAAGGGAAGTAACGATGTTGGTTGTAGTCTAGATAATGCAGGTAAGTATTCATAGGGAAGATATCAATACTAGGGAGGGGAGGGTATGTCCTCCATTAATGAGACTTTGATTTCATATAAGGGGGTAGGAAGGATGGAATAAGGATGACAAGTAGTAAAAGGGAAACGAGACAAGAAGGCTGAGGAGGAAGGTTTCGATATGATTTTACAATCACACTCAAAAAATGGAGCTAGTTGCAAAGTTTAATTCATGGACTATTTATAGGTCCTTTTATGATTGTCTCGTTGTCAAGTTTCTATAGGATTTGTGCTTCCTCATTTGTACCCACCATTGGTTCGGGCCAAGCTTAAAACTTGGTTACCTTTTAATAAAAATATGACTCTATTACCGATAAAAAAAAAGATTTGATTTTCTTTTATGTTAAGACTAGTTTGTGAGTATGAGGTCATCCTCATAATTATGAGATCATCTTCACAATCATAGATACATCTTGTCCTAATTTTAAAAATTTAAATTCAAGTTTGACTAACTTCCTGCTTTTATCCTTCGTCCTTAGATCTGATTAAACACGAGTTTGCATTATATATTGTTATGTTCTTGTATTTAAAGGTAATTAATGTATTTATTCCAGCTATAAGGTTGATGGAGCAAAATAAAAAGAATTACATTTACACACATCAATTGATGCTCTAAAGGGAAAGAAGATCTACACAGTCATTTTGATGCATTTACATGATAAAACACAGTTGTATTTAGTAATTATTCACTTTCTAATAATTAGTTTAAGATAACTTGGGTCCATATGACTTATCAATAAATATTAAGGTGTTGGGATAGGGGCCTGACTTGATTTAGAAAAAGCTTCCTATGGTGTACATGATTTCATGAGGTATAGTCTCCCCCTACCCACATGGTACTACAGGGCATGTTGCACTAGCATTTGTTGGGAAAAGTGTTTGACCTTGCATTTACATGAGCTTTTTATTTTTAGTAAATTTTCATTTGAGCATGAATTTTCCCTATTCCTTTTCATAAGGTTCAAAATGGTTAGACAATAATACTGATGCATTTTTGTGACAAGATTATGTCCAATTTGGAAGATATTAAAGTTTATGTTTTGGAAATTGCTAGAAAAAAGTTACAAATATAATTACAAAGGCTTTAGAGGCACTGAAATAGGGTCAAATGTAGCCAAACTTTGTAGTGGTTTGGGATTCTATAGAGCACATAGTGTGCTTTCTGACACTTCAAACGGTTTGTCAATGGGACACTTGGTTCAAAAGTTATGGCCTCTGAAAGTTGGGTCTCCCAATACAGGAAATGTAAAAAATGTGTTGAACACATAAAATAAGTTGTAAAAGGGAGTTACATGTGTTGTATTGATACATCATAGGGAATCTTTGATTGGAGATAATATAGGTGCCTCTTTTGGGGTGATTTTAGCCTATGGATTTGTAATATTGTCTAACGGTTTCTTGTATTGTATCTCCTATATATTAGGTATGTAAGATGGAGGGTGTGCATAAGAGTCTTATAATATTTTTAGTTACCTCTAGATTTGTAGTCAGTGATACTTCTAAGAGAAGCTTACTCTACAAGCATATTGTAATTTATTATTGATTTTTAAATAATATATTGGGTTGCTTTTGGAGTGTGGGGTTTTTCTACCAAAAGGGTTTTCCCCATGTACAAATCATTATGTTCTTGTATGCATGTTATTTATATTAATTCTGTTAAGTTTCTATAATTGTTATAAAGATCTAATTTTTTTTTGCATAACTCTTTCCTCAAGATTAGTGTAGGAAGTTGTTATGCTACTTAACTTACTTACAAGTGGTATCAGAGCTTGATCACCTTTGGTTTCAGTTGTGGGTTGTTGAGATTTTTGAGCTAATCTAGATTTGAGTGGGAGCTAGCGCAAAAATACTTTGTGATCTTGTTGTAATGATTTTTCAGATAGCAAGTTCATTAGGGAGAATAGAGATGGAGAAATTCACTGGAAATAATTTTGAAATGTAGAAGTTGAAGATGGAGGATTTGCTAATAGATCGAGATGTGTGAGGCGTTGTTGATGATAATGTCATGAAACCTAGAGATTCAGATGAGGTCGTTAAATATGTTGTCATGGATCGTAAATCCAGGTGTCTAATCAGATTATGCTTTGCAGAGTCTATTTTAATCAATGTCCATGAAGAGTCCTTTGCAAAAGTCTTTGGAAGTGTAATCGCCTAAAAATGGGCTAGTCTAACCAAGAGGCCTAAATCAATCAATTTGATCAAAATTGCCCTAAATCAAATCAATCTCCTGATTGTGTTAGTGAATTCAATCAATTTACTTGCATAGTTTATCTCAAATCAAGAATCAATTAATCAGGTGATCAAACATCAAAGGTTATCAAACATGATCAATTAATTAATACTCTTATCTCAGTTAATTAAATCAAAAGAACTAAATACCATGGCTAGAGTAATTTATTAAAACAATTAAATTAAATCTCATATTTACATCTCACCACTAGGGGACAAACAACTTAAATCCCTCCAATCAAAGGTTAATCACATGGATCAAGTGAGATTCAATCATAATCGTCCCTCACGAATGCATCTACATCATCCAAATCGATCTTAAAACTATAAAAGAAACTTGCCCAAAGCTCAAATCATCTAATTTTCATTATCTTAGCTAAATGTTGTCATTTTACATCTAGAGCTTAATCACTTCATTCATAGCTTAATCTTGCATAATAGTAATTGAATTTATTAGCTATAATATTGATCTTAGTTGCATATTTACATTGAAATAGTTTAAATCTTTCATTTTAAGAGTGAACTGTCACTGATATAGGCTAGAATCTAAGATAAATAGCTTAATTTAGATCACACTCTTCTTAGATAGAAAGCAATATGTCGATTTCATATGGCTCTTTATGCTTTCCCATTGAATTTGATATTATTAACCATTGATAGAATGACATATTGAAGTGTTTGTGGTTGTAGTATTACAAGCATATTTTCACACACACATTTTTGGCGCCCACCATGGGGCCTAGCCCCATATTTTTCATCATTATTTTTAACAAATTTCATGCTTGTAGGCCTCTATTTGAGCAGAAAGTCGCACCCCGGATACCAAGCCATATATGGAACACCTTGAGTCACATAGTGTTAATCATTTTCCACATCTGAGAATAATCGCATTTAGGGGGTCCAGGGTCGCATGTAGGATATAAAGTTGCATTTTGTCATTCCTTAGTCACCATTAGTGAATGCTCGCATTTAGTATCATCATAAAATTTCATTTAGGGAATACGAAGTCACATTTAGGGGCAGAGACATAGTCTTTTAATTTTGATTGTGATTTTGAGGAGTAATGCTAACTATTTGGTGTTGATTGGCATTTGATGATGATGATGATTTCAAAGGCCTGATAATTGTCTGCAGGATGCTTGTCAAAGGCCAAAACATACAAACTACTAATGAAGTTCTCGCAGGTTGCCTAAAGAATTCGAGCAAGCATCATGTCTTTTTATTAAGCTTATTTTCTTAGGAACATAGTTAATTAAAATATTTACTTGTAGTGGTTTGGTAAGTGTTAAGGGATTACATGCTCTTTTCCCTTGAGGAAAATCAGAAACTTAGACTCACATAAACTTTCACTTAGAAAGGAATCTTGGTGAATGAACAACATGTTTGATGTGTTTGGGAGATAACAACTTAGATAGGAGAGTATGTTGTTTTCCCTTTTGAAAAATCATAAATATAGAGTCCTAGTTGCCAATCCATTTTTTAATCATTTTCACCTATTAGCGGACCTACCGTTGAGGAAAAAATCTCACGGGGTGACCAAAGTGAGAACAAGGCAAAGCCAGCCTCTTCCAACCCACTATAAATAAATCCTCCCTTTGAGATTAAAGTCTCGGGAGACAAAGATAGTTCATGCCTGGTATTCATGGGGCTATAGGTCTCAATCGCGCTTGCGTGACCACGATATCTTGTATGATTCATGGATTATCTTTGAAACAGATGCCCTTAATAAACTCCATAGAGTAGAATCTTACCCGGTTTACCTCTGAAAGTGGCATAATCTTTGTGCAAGAAGAGATATCTCTCCTAAAGAAACCCACCATATCTATCTCCTCGATTGTTTTAAAGTTGATAATACGACATTGGAGGTCTCATTGTGCAGTCTCATCTGACCATATTCTTCATATCTCTTAAGGGATAACAAGTATTGGGAAAATATTTTGGTACTCAACCAATTTCATAGGGATATGTGTGTTTGATCTTGTCTTCACTTGTGATGATACCCGTGTGAAATTTTGAATAACATACACTCATTGTTAGACCTTAAACACCAAAACAATTGTGTGTTTTGTCTGGCGTGTGTGTTCACAAATATCCAAATTGACAAAATTCAATCAGAGACATGCTGGAAACATTAAATTTACCCTCTCAAATAGTGTCAAAATATCCTAATTAGTTACAAAAAATTGCATATAGGGAATCCAGAGTCGCATCTGGTATATCAAGTTGCATATGGTTAATCCTGGGTCACACCTGGGAGAAAAGTCGCACATTGGTTGTCTTTAGTCGCGTCCCGAATACCACAGAGTCGCACATGTTTAGTCGCATCTCAGACAGTGAGTTATTTTGTACACTTCTCAGACAAGTTATTCAGTGATTAGTATACCCTTTTGGATCTTCTTTCAACCTATATTGTTACAGTCATAAAAACCAAAGCGTAAAGCTTTGTTGTCGTTAAGGTATACCCTATTGTTGCATGGTTTCATATCATCCCTCGTACATTTTCTTGTCGTATCAAGTCTCTAAATATGGTTCACAAAAGTCAATCATCAGGGCAGATTTAACCCTCATCTTAACATCTGAAATTGACATCAAATACAGTCAAACAAATCCAATCGTTGGCAAGATTTTGTGCAACATCACCTATTTGAAACCTTGGACATTGAGTCATACCTTATCAAACATCACAATATTTAACTTCCATGGTTAACACAAGATCTAATTGGTATCATTTTAATCAATATTCTAACAACATACCTTTAATCACTTTTGATCAAGGAGAAACGTCAAGGATAAACCCCATGTTTGATCAAGAATCCCCTAATCCAATAAATCTAGAAGAGAAAACTACTCCAACTATGTCACATGAAGAGATTGAGTGGACAGGACATCATGATTATGATCATCAAAGCGACCATAGCAATCATGGAAATCATAAAATCTCTGACAGTGGTGAAGAACCTATTGGAGTTGATGAAAAACTATCAACCCTACAGCTCCCAAGAATCACCTGCATGCAAACCTGTCACCGAAAGAGAGAAGCAAAAGCTATGGAGGCCAGAAACAACAGATTTACGAAAGAGAAAACATCCTTGATTGATTCAATAAGTGAATTCATAATACAAGATCAATCAGAATTAATTAACAAATACAAAGAGATCAAACCTTATAAAATGTGATCAAAACCCTAAAAAGGGGAGAAACCTAGGTTGCACGATAACAATTAATAAAGAATTAAAATTATTATATGCCTAAAGTTTAGCTTAAGTGAACTAGATATAATAAGTGACCTTAATAATTAAATCAAAATGATTTAATTAATAAGTGAATTAACTTATTGCTCTAACACCTCCCCTTAATATAAACATAGGGAGAAGCTAAAAACCTAGAAACAACTACTGAAAGTAGGAAATGGGTCTCGGCAACATGGCCTAATCAGGTACCCTAGTACAAAAAATCTCTATAAAGAGGAGAAAGAGAGAAAACCCAATGGGAAAAACCTCTCTCTGAAAAGAGATGAAGACTGGTGAAGGACTGAAGAAGCCTCCAACTAGAAAATGTCCTAGTAGATAGGAACAAAGGAAGAACATGAAGAACATCACTGAAGCATGAAGCTGCAAACACTATCGAAGAATAACTGCTGGAACCTCCACTATAATAGAACGTGATCAGGTAGAGAAGACTGTAAACAAAGTCTGAAAAGCTGATCAATTGAAGATGGAAGGATATCTCTAAAACAAGAATGAAAAAGTATCCATATGGTAAATGATCCATCTCACTGAAATGCATAGGTACCCAGCCACTGCATCTGCCTAGTACGTAGGAACAAATATTGAATACATAGATCACTCCATCAAACCAAGGAAGCATTAGAACCAACAGGAGATACCCCCCATAATTTTGATTAGGGAGAGGCATGACAGGTACACTGAACTAGACTACCAAGAATAATTGCATGATGAAGAACCATGAACATAAAAAGTGCAATAGAAAGTACAAGCACATGTAAAGATTAGTGTCATGGAGGAAACACTCTCTTGATACACATAATGAGGCTAATGTCATGGAAGGAACACTCACTTGACAAAGGTAAATCAACCCCCCCACCCCCGTGACCCTTTATAATGTAGTGCAAGTACAAACATGCACAAAATGTGCAAGATCCCAAGCATGCACCAGACGACACTTTATCTTAGTGAGTTTGCAAAAAAGAAATGCTACAGAAATAGATGTCTACAATACTCAGGAATGACTGAAAGTTGTAGGAACACAAGTAACAACTAAAAAAGAGCCATCTCATGCAAGGAAAACAATCCTAGGACCTAAAACATCCAACATATTCACTAGACTGCAAAAAAAAAAAACCTGAATAAAATGCACCTGATGCATATTCTATAAATGAGACCCATACAAGAAGAAAGAGAATAGAACCAGCTTTCCAATGATGTGCAGAAGTAAAAAATCGGAGCCCAAATGAGCAAGATATGGATCCCAGAGTGCAAAAAGGAACCCTAACTTTGACTGGAAAAAAACCCTACAATACGGCAAAATCAAAAAACCAAACCTCAAAAAATAGATGGGGCTCGAAACCATCTTTCCAACGATATCTTGTTTGCCCAATTTTGATACCTTATGCTCAAGTTATGAGCAAAAAACCAAAGAGGGCTCCAAAACAAGAAGAGTCCTAAAAAATCTCAGCTAAAATTGGTGAAGCTTGACTAAATCTGGCAATGCCGCTAAATATGGTGGGACTGCCAAAATTGGCAGAGGTACCAATATATATATGCCAGTACGGTGGCATGAAAACCAAGGTGGCACAAAAACCAAGGTGGCATGAAAATTAAGGCATTTTTTGCCTTGAAAAGTGTGCCAAGGTCATGCATGCAAAAAAGAGGGCCCAGATTTCAACATTGTCCAAATTGGACAAGTCTTATATAAAAATAGGGGTTTTTGGGCCTTCCAGACACAACCGTGAGGTCGGTTTGTGTCCAAAGTGCTCCAAAAATAACTCTCCCCATATCCACAAAAATCTAAAACAATAAATCTCTTGAAAAAGCACAAATCTAAAGAACAAGGCCAAATCTATCTTGAAGAGAACAAGGGCATGAAGATCTAGAGCTCTGATACCATATTGGAGTTGATGAAAAAATATCAACCCTGCAGCTCCCAAGAATCACCTGCATGCAAACCTATCACTGAAGAGAGAGAAGCAAAAGCCATGGAGGCCAGAAACAACAAATCTATGAAAGAGGAAACATCCTTGATTGATTCAATAATTGAATTTAGAATATAAGATCAGTAAGAATTAATTAACAAATACAAAGGGATCAAACCTTATAAAAGGTTATCAAAACCCTAAAAAGGGGAGAAACCTAGGTTGCATGATAATAACTAATAAAGAATTAATTATTATATGCCTAAAATTTAGCTTAAGTGAACTAGAGATAATAAGTGACTTTAATAATTAAATCATAATGATTTAATTAATAAGTGAATTAACTTATTACTCTAACAGAATCGACTAAAGAAGACTATAGGAAATGGCAACAAAGCAAAAGTTTTGAAAAAGATGATGGAAAAATCTTAAATGTTGACAAAGAAAGATATCTCATGCACTTGGCTTCCATGTGAGTTAAACTTCCCAAATACTTTGACGTTGATCAATTGAAAATGAGAGAAGTGGAAACACCTATATCTATTCTCTCTAAACAACTCCTAGCATTGCAAACTGAGATCAAGGATATTAAGAAAGAGAAGGATAAAACAACAAAGAAGTACTCAATGGATCACATATGTCATTTCCATTTTGATAGAGATTTGCACATGCCACCATTTCCTCCTAATGTTGAAATTCCAAAATATGATAAGTACGATGGAAATGGTGACCCTCAAGATCGTATAAGAGATTTTTATGCTCTTAGCATGGAGTTTATGCATGAAAAAATGTACCTAATGAGACTCTTTCCTAGAATTCTCATAGGTCAAGCAATGGAGTGGTTCACCAAACTCTCTCCAGGCATCAAGACATTTGAAGAACTTGTGAAAATATTCATCCAACAATATTTATATAATATTCAGCACAATGTCACCATGTTGGATTTGTGTAACACTAAACAAAAAAGTAGTGAATCTTTCATCACATTTCTTCAAATATGGATAAAGATATTCACAAGATATCCTAGACAAATTCCTGAAACTATAAATGGATATCTTCATTAACAATCTAATCTGAGAAATGAACCATGCATTGCAAATGCAAACTCATGTTTCTTTTGATAAATTGGTAGATAATGCTATACAGGCTGAAGAAGTTCTTATGAAAAAGGGTCAATCACACTATACAAGGAAACCAAATCTTTCAACAATTCCAACAACAACAACAACAACAAAGACAATTTCAAGTACTGGAATAAGAATAAGAACATGGTGAATGACGGAGTTGTGGAAGCATCCAATATCAAAGAAAAACTAGTTGTCTTCAATCTCTCAAGTAGCCTCCAAGTTTCTAAGAGTTCTAACAATACATAAGCTCCTAGAAAAAGTCACAAATCAAACAAAGACAAACCTTGGATGGCAACACCCAAGACAAAATCCACTCCTCTTGGAGAACCTCTAGAAGTGGTACTAAAAACTCTATTGGATAAAAAAATCACAACTATACTAGAATCAAGACCATGGGAACCACAAATCAAACCAAAGTGGTCGAATGATGACCATTACTATGATTTCCATAGAAACAAAGGACACAAGATGTATGAATGCATGAAGCTTAAGCATGTCATTCAAGATGTGATTAACAATGATAAAATCAAAATGGATGGTCACCAATCTAACAATGATCACAAGACATTCAAAGAGTCTTTACCCCACTATGAGAAAGGTGAAAGTTCAAATACCAAGGGTAACAAGATCAACTACACTTATATTGACAATGAAAATGTGATCCATATGATTGAACCCTATGAAAAATCCATTGATGATCAATCTACTAGTGATATTCTTACACCACGACAATCCCATGTGTGATCAAGAACTAGAATGGGATGATGAATCGAATGTCATACAACCAAGCTAACAATTGGTAAATTTTATCATTATCAAGGGTGAAAAGAAAGAAACTAAATCTTCTGACACAATCACAAAAAGCCAAGCCAAGGTCACTATCAAGGGAGTTATCTCTTCATCAAAACAACCAACTATTTCGATATCAAAACCTTCTGCATTGAAACAACTGGTACCTTCATCATCATCTTCTATATACAATTTGGTGGAGCATTTACAACGGACCTCCACTCAAATCTCAATATTTAAATTTCTAAAGATATCTCATGCGCATAGAGAGATTCTTGAACAAGCTCTACTTGCAGCAAACCTTTCAAAAGGCTTAGACATGGATCAGTTCCAAGTTATGGTTGGTCATTTGACTTCCCCACATTATCTATGTTTCTCTGAAGAAGATGACAAAAACTTGAATCATCTGCATAATCAACCTTTGCATATAGAGGTTTTAATCCATAAACATAGAATCAAACACGTCTTGACAGATGGAGGCACAGGTTTGAACATTTTCATGTTTAACTTGGTAAAAGAATTGGATTTCTCATAACATGCTATAGACCCAAGGAGAAAAATAATAATTAAGGCATATGATGAAGAAGATAGATCATCAAAAGGATTGGTTATATTACCTATTGGGGTGGGACCCATTGAGAGATATGTCATTTTCCAAGTTCTCAATTTACCTTTAGCCTACAACATCTTACTGGGCAGGTCATGTATACATGACATGTAGGTTGTCCCATCAACGTATCACCAATGTGTGAAGTTTCCACACAATAGAGTAGAGATCACTATACCAGAAGATGATAACTACTCTTGTAATAATTTGAAACAAGTTGATAGTATGATCCCACACAACAAAGAAGCCTCAAAAGATCAAGAAGTTGAAAGCTCTAGAGTAGTTGTTATGAGAGATTTCAAAAATAAACTAAAAATCAAAGACACATGGATGGGAGAGTATAATCTAGATCCATTTCCATCTTTGGCTTATCTTCTTACATTTCCTAGGTCTTATGGAAAACCATCATCCTCATTCAAACCTTCTGATGCTAAAGCATTAACAATTCATGAAGGAACGAGAATGGTAAAAGCTAGTGTTTCTCTTGCCAAGGAAAATGAAGAAAAGGTTGTCCTACAATGGCTTTACAAAGGAGAAGAACATGATTAAGAAGTCAAACATGCTGAAATATCTCCAAAAAAATATGTAAAGGCTATGATATCACGAAACAAATGGGATATAAGGGTACGGGACCTATTGGAAAAAACAAGGAGGGACTCATAGAACCAATGCACACATAGTCCTTACATCCTAAAGACAAAATAGGGCTAGGATACCATGAGAAAAAATTAAATCCTTCATCTAGAGATGGTCCTATATTTGATCGAGAAGAGAATTTTGATGATGAATCTGAAGAGGAAGTAGAAATTGTACCATACACATTTGAGAGACTATTACACATTCAAACTGAAAATCTTTCTTATCAAGGAGAACTATAAAATCCATAACATTTAAGACATCCCTTTGAGCAACAAAAAACAATATTACCTTAGTCATCTTTACGAAAAGAAGAAAATAATTCTGCTAATGAAGAAGAGGTGTCAATTACTATAGCTTGTTTCTTGGGTAGATCAAATGACAGTCAAACAAATTCACATGAGTATGAATTTGAGAATGAACCTTAAAGTGAACAAAAATAAAGACAACCTCAATGGGGGAAACTAGTAACTATTACTCATGTCCTAGATATGCATTATTCTGTTGAAACAAGTTCTAATGAGTATGAATGATATTCCTTCCCCGATGTTACAAATGATATTGAAATCAATGTAATGCACAAGTATGTTTACCAAATAGAGGAAGGACATAGCTCCAATGCTAGGTCAGTCGAATTAGATTAACATAATACTGACAATGACTTTAGAAATCATGTTATAACTCTTTACGGTCTAAGAAATTCTTTGGAGAGTAACTTAATGGAACTCATCTTACCGATCAAGAGCTATGATGATAACACAGTGCTATCCCTTGAACCATTTGAATCCTTAACCTTATTACACCATGAACTTATTGAATGGAGTCAGAATAAACCTATGAACCCAATGTCCTCTCCAAATAACTATACTTTGGCATGTTATTTAAACATAGTTGAACCCTTTACTTCTTCCACTAGTGTAATGAGCGTGAATATGATAGAGGGGGATATCAAGTTTCTTAGTCTTAAAAAACAAAAATAAAAGGAAAAAGTGGTCGAACGGTGAAAACCACATTGTGGTGGTAACATAACCCAAAATAGTAAAAACAAATGACATATCAAATGGTGAAAACCTCTCAAAGGCACCTGAGGATGAGAAACTTGATATCCTACTTGATCACTTTCCAGAGAGGTTTTTAGTATTGATTGAACCAACGCAACCAATCAACTTGGGAACAACATAATCACCATAGATGGTATACAACACAATCATTATCTGAGGAGGAAAAATAATGATTCGTATAATTATTTAAAGAAACGAAGATTAACTTTGCATGGTCTTATTCAGATATGTCGGGTATGGATCCTGATCTCATTGTGCATCACCTTTCTATAGCTCTAGGAATAAAACCAGTAAAAAAATAACTCAGAAAGATGCACCCTTATGTGACATTGCTGGTTAAAACAGAACTGGAAAAACTTCTAAAAAATGGATTCATCAGAGAAATAGCTTATGCCAATTGTATTTCCAATATTGTCCCAGTTTCTAAACCTGATAAATCTATCTGGGTATGTACTGATTTCAAAGATTTAAACAAGGTGTGTCCTAAAGACAATTTCCTCTTCCCAATATCGACATGATTGTTGATTTCACAATAGGGTATGAGTTGTAATCACTAATGGACAAATTCTTGGGTTATAATCAAATCAAGGTAGCACCTGAAGATCAGGAGAAAATAGCTTTCACTCGTGCTTGGGGCACATTTTTCTCGCACGTCATGTCATTCAGTATTAAAAACATAGGTGCAACATATAAGAGGGCAATGACAACCATCTTCCATGAGATGATGCACACAAATATGGAAGACTATGTGGATGATACACTGGAAAAATCAATAACCAGAACAACCCACATAGAATATCTAAGAAAAATCTTTGATATAATAGAGTAATTTCAACTCAGGATAAATACGAAAAAAGTGTGCATTTGGAGTAAGTTCAAGGGAAACTCTTGATATACATTTGTTTGCATATGATGAAGATGATCATATCCTTGATCATGGGATGAATGTTGTTAAATTTTTATTGCTGACAAAAAGTCTATTTCACAGGTCAGATCAGATATACCAGTGACGAAGGTGACTGCACAATAATTTGATTAAGTATCCAGTGCACCGGTGATAATTTAGTCTGTGATGGTAATCTTGGTGTGCGCTGATAATATGGAGGATTCAGATGATGTGATTGCATAGACAATATCTATAGAGTCATGTTTACCTACATATGTGATCGCATAAGCTAATTCAACGCACAGTTGGAGATATGAGGTAAACACCAGTAATATCAGTAAGAACAGTGAATAGTCAAACCGGTCTAATCAATTGGATAAATCGATTTAGTGGCAAAGTCAAAGTCAGAGAATGATTAGTTTAAACATTGAATAATTGAGGGCCGACCTTATGGAGTACAATTTCCTATGTTGGAGTGATCATTTATGTATTTTTATTAGGATTTGGAGGTTGACTCAAGTAACATGTTTTAGGGTTATTCCATCAACCTAAAAGTGTTTATAAGAGATGAAATTGAAGGAAAAAGTAGGGTTTTTGAAAAATTTTGTTGATGTGATGGTTGCAGTGGTTGAAGTGGATGTTTGTATGAATAGAAAAATTATTTGAGCGGCGATAAAGTGGATCTATCACGCAAAGTGTGCTACTTTCATATTAGTTTTATTTGAGTTCATTCTCAAGGCAAGTCCTAACCGACTTTTGATCAAAATCCTCTAAAAAGGTTACTCTTAACATGGTATGTAGGATCCTAACAATTCTAAAGACTAAATCCTTTAATAGGGCGACTCTTAGAAGGAGTTTCAAATCCCTTAACAGGGTAGTTCCTAATAGGACTTTTGTAATAGCTTCTAACTAGACTATAGATACTCTTAACCGGGTATACCCTTAGCAGGGTGTTGTAATGCTCCTAATAGGGAAAGAATTATTGGTGCACTAGTGATATTTGTGGGTGATAATTCCTACAATGGTTTTTCCCTCTAACAAGGGTTTCCATGATAAAATATTGGAGTCATTGTGTTGATTTCATGGATGAATGTTTTGATATGATTTTATGTTATATTTAGCTTTGCATGTTGGTTATTTTGAAAGTTTATGAAAATTTTTTGTAGATCTATGGTTACACCAATTCATGCCCCCTCTCAGTGCCTTATAATACTAACAATTGGTATCAAAGCCAAGTTCCCTTAAAGAAGCCTAACAACTTGGGAAGGATCCTTAAGGCAAATGTGGAGAGTTTAAGATATCAAAGGAAACTTGAAAATAAACTTGAAGGTGTGAATAGTTCATTGACCAGTTGAAGGAGCAAATCAAGAAATTAAGAGCTAAGAGGTCCGAGCTTGTTCACCAATTATCTAAGAGACAAGATCTCATTGATTAACTATATGAAGAAAGTGGGTCTGAGGAATATGTGGCTGCCCTAGAAACTTTGACCAGGGAGAATAAGCAATTGCATGGAGACAAGAAGAATCTAAGGAGAGAGTTAGAAGCCTTGTCAATCAGGATGGGTGAAGAAATGGAAGCAAGGAAGGCTGCAAAAGAAGCATTGAAAGTTGTAGAGGAAACCCTAAAAGCTAAAGTAGATGAGGTTTTCAATTCTGAATAAGAAGTTGGTACATTGCGTGAAAATCTACATGAGACAAATGAAGAAAATCAAGAAGCCCTAAGACAATGAAAATACGAGAAAATAAAATGAGCAATTAAAAGGTAAATTGAAGGCTGCAAATGATTTACTCAAGAAATTCAATGAGAGTTCTACAAAGCTGGATGAACAACTGAAGAATCAGAGGATGAATGGAGAGAGTCGTTATTTAGGATACACCAGTCATGAGGTTGGTGAATATTTAGGTACCAAAAATTTTGATCAAGATGGTAAGACTGCACCTAAGGTGAATCAAAGGAAATCTGGTAAGAGATCTTATAAACCAGTTTGTTTTAATTGTCATAAGGTGGGACATACTGCTAATGTATGTAAGAAAAATGTTAGATCTAGTGTTCCAAGTGTTAGATATAATGCTAGACCAAGTACTTTTCATGGTTATTGTTACAATTGCAACAAATATGGTCATAGAGCTAATGAGTGTAGGACAAGGATGAATAATCAATGGTTACAAGTAAACTGATCAAGTTCTTATCAGAATAAGAACTGGTGGAATGTTATATACTCACATTGTCATAAATATGGACACACAAAAATCAACTGTAGATTGAGGACAAATATATGAAATGCAAGACCTTGGAGATCAACATGTATGCCATGTTTTCATTGTTACAAGATAGGGCACATTACAAGGTTTTGTAGAGCAAGGAATAATAAGGTGAATCAACTGGTTAATTAGTCAGACAAGAAAAAGGGAAAGAAATTTGTGAATGTTGAAGATACTAGGAGTCAGATGAGGAAGATTTGGACAAAGAAGAGTAAAGACAAACCATTTAAAGATACCAAATCTTCACCAGGTGTGGGGAATTATTCATCTAACTAAGTCATCATTGACTTAGGGGGAGAAAGCATTGTTGAATCTATTTAAGATCCCCTAGATGCATGTGTAGTAAGTTATATTCACATATTTAGATGCATATGGTTGTTTGGATGTATGGTATGAAGTTTTGTTTGACCGCATGAAGATTTGGTTGACCTCTAACAAGATTTTAGAAGATATATGATGTTTTGTTAGCAACTGGTGATACATTTAATGTTATAGAGCGTAGGTAGATAAAAGGTGATTTTTAGGTCTTATTGTGCATCTACACATTCAAAGAGAAGATACAAAGCACCAGAAGTGTAGTTTGAGCAGATTGAGAGTGATTACGATGACCATAATAGGATTTGAAGAAGGATTATACGAAGGAAACAACAAGGGTTTGAAGTTCTGTCGAGCAGTGGTTGTCAAAGGCATTTATTTTATCTTTTGAGCTTGAATTTTTTTATTGGAAATATGGATACATCGATCATTGTAGAGATTACTGAAAGGCCAAGGCCAAAATTTAAGAAACATCCATTCAAATCAGTCGAAGATGATCCAAAGGGTGCCCTAACCAGTGTGCCCAACAGTGTGATGCATATAGAAGATGTTATTTCGTTCATTCATTGTAAGTTTGAATATCTAGGTGAATCTCATATTCATTCACTGTATGAGAAGTTGTGTAGTGATATGGTATTGAAGGATGAGCACCAAAAGGTTGTAGACATGGGTTTCACTCACGTGATCATTTTCCCTGATGAGTTTGAGGAAGATCAATTCATGTATGTGTTGAGTCAAGTGCATGACCAATTTGTGTGGCTACACCATCTACATAAGATTACTAATGAAGCCATACATGTAGTGATAGGTTTTTGTGCAACTGGTGAGGTACCAATACTTAGGTCAGTCTCACAGGATGTAGTCATAAAGTTAAATAAATTGAAGTGGGATAAGTGAGTGATGAAAATCAATGATATCCATGATCTGAATGTGAGATTTGAATCTATGGTGATAGGATACATGGTCTATCACTCCAACAGAATAAAAAATGTGCCCACTGTTGCGATCCATAGTGCATATAGAATGGTGATAAAAGATGCAGAGTATGATTTATGTGTTGTGATGAGAGGCCAGTTATTTCAGAACTTGGAGAAGATCAAGAAGGACAAAAGGAAATTTTTCAAATCCAATCAATTGATTATGTATTTCTTCTTTTATTTTCATAACTTCTTTCCTGGTGTTGGAACTATAAATTGGATAGAAGATACACCATTGTAGTTCAAATGAAAAAATGTATTAGATTGTTGGGAAATAGTTTCAATGAGATAGTTTCGGGTCATTTCAAGGATTTTAAGAGTAATATGCATCAAAGGGAAAGGATACCAACCCATATTATTGAGAAATATAAGGAGTGAAGACATATTTTTCCATTAGTATGCAAAGGAAAATAGTTTTGAAACCATCGGTAACACCCACACCGAAAGTCAGGTTTAGAGAAAACCCGATAGACAAAATTTTCAAGCAAACCCGATGACAAAATGCACCCAAAAATGCTACAAGGGAACCTGACAAGAGAAAACCCGATAGAGAAAACCTAACAGAGGAACCCAATAAGCAGAATATAATGCAACCCGATAGAACAGATACTAGGGGAACCCGACAAATTAAAGAGCATCTCGAGCACCAGTCTACCGAGAGACAATTAAAATCCTGAGAAATGTGGATCTGACTTCTACATCAGAAAAAAAAACACTTGTGTTTTATATTTAGCTTTTATATTAGCTTTAAATCCATTTCTTGAGGGACAAGCAATGTAATTATAATTGTTTTAACCAGTCTAACTGATTGAAAACATGCAAACTAGGAGATCAAGGTCAAGTTGTAAACCTTAGATCATAGAGTTATCATTGTAATACATGAAACTCAATTTAGGTCAATATTATTGTATAAATAGATATGCAATCAATCAGAACAGAAAGTGTGACGATGATTGTAGCTGAGAAGCATATCTAAAGATCAGACTAAGAGTTTTATGCAGAAGAACAACCAAGGATGAAATCAGTTATCAAGAACAAGAACCAAGGCTACCGAGAAGAACAGAGGTATTGATCAATCACAATAGGTGATAAATATACTTGCAATCTTTATTGGATCTATAATTAGAAATTATAGATTGCACATACTCAGGTCACTGAATATTTTTGACTACATTCTAACAAGTGTAGCAAATAGAAGAAATACTTGAGAAAGGTGGATTTAACAATCCTTTGTAAATCTCTTAACCGAGTACACACTAAACAGTGTTGCTAAAGCTCTTACCAGAGTAAACCTTAACCAGTCTCAACATAATACTCCTAATAGGGTAGATCATCAGAAGTGATCAAAATTGTAAGCCTTAACCGACCCCTTCCATTCTGCAGATAGTGAAGCTTTGTGGGTTTCATCCCCACCATAGTTTTTACCTTCTAACATTGGTTTTCTGCATTGCCAAATCTTGTGTCATGTGTATATACATTTAATGAATGTTTATATGAATGTTTTACATGCTGATTGAATTATGAATTGATATAACATACACAAAGATAAGATAAGATAATATGGTTGGTAATACAATTGATTACTAAAAGGATTAAGGTTAATTGATAAAAGTTTTGAGGGTGCTGATTCACCCCTCCCCTCTTAGTACACACCTTCCATTATCTCCAACAATTGGTATCAAAGCTAGAACTCTTATTTAGAAAAGTTTAAAGACTTAAGAGAAAAGATCATACAATGGAAAGGTACAAGATAGACAAGAGTATTGAAAATCAGAAGTTAGAGATATAGATCTTCTATGAACAATATAAAGAAGCTAGAGGCAAGATGAGACAGTTGATGGATGAAAGAAAGATTATGGAATCTCATTGTAATGAAGTAGACTATCATGAAGAAGAGATACCTGAACTATTTGAGTCTTCAGAATCTACATCAAGCAAAGCATCAGACACATCTGAAGAAAGCATCACAAGTCTAAATGAAATCAATCAACATCTGGTTGGACAAGTAAAATCATTGCAAATCAGTCAAGATACACAGATGGTAAGAATGATTGAGGTTATGAATAATGCTAGGCAAGCTGAGCAAGAGAGAACACTAGCAATCGATGATAGAAGAAAGATTACTGAAAAGCTACAAGAGAAAGATTTAGAAATACAAAGACTTATAGAACATCATCATGAGATCACCAATCAGATTATTCTTATGAGTCAGGAGGCAAATCAAATGAACATAGAACTAAATGGAAGGCTGGAAGCTATTGGTGAGCTAAGAGAAGAAAATGAAAGACTAAAGCATGATGTGAGAATTCAATTCTCACAACAAAAACACAATGACATGATCAAGAGAGTTGAAGAAAGCACCAAAAGGATGGATGATTTTTTGGATGGACAAAGAAGAGTCAACAATAATAACAGTCTAGGGTATACTGAGAATGGAGAATCACCATACCAAGTTGATCCAAAGAGTGTCTACACAAATCCAAGACCAAGAAAGCAGTCATGCAATCACTGTGAAAAACTAGGCCACACATCAAATGTCTGCAGGAGAAAAATGAAAGGTATTCCTAAATCCACACCTTCATTCATAGGGATTTTCTATAAATATAACAAGGAAGGACATAAAGCATATGAATGTAAATCTAAGGTGAAACAACCAAAGAAGGAAACCTACATGGACAAATACTTTCCTACTTGCAAAATGCATAGGAACACATCTCTTGAATGCGGGAAGAAGAAAAGGCAAGCATGGAACCCTAAACAAGATGAAATTGCTTATCAACTAACAAGATTCGGTAACTCATATGTTTGGGATTACAATACATGGGCAAACTGCACAGCATGTGGAAGATTTGGACACATAGCTGCAAACTGTATGAGAAAATGGATGAGAAAGTCTAGGAGCTGGACTCTACCCAGAATGACATGTTTACACTATCATAAATTTGGTCATCTAAGCAAGGATTGCAGAGACCAAGTAATAGAGACCAACACCTTTGCCAATGGAAACACCATTAAAGACATCAAGAAGATGAGAAACAAAATGTGGAGGAAAGCTACAAACACTGATGATGCTGGACCAAGCAATGCTATTGGTGACACCTTATCTAATGGATCTAGTGACATCACCACCCCCACCTAAGATGAATAAGTAAGTATGGAACTGCATTATACTAAGTTATACTTTACATCAGTTCCATTATACTTAGTTAAAATGCAAAACTAGCATGATTAAAGATGCACTATGGTATTAGTTGTTATGATTCTATGAATTCAATCTCATCGGTTAATACACACCAAAAAGCATCGGTTAACATACAAAAGCTAAGTTGTTAAAGCATACCAAGAAGCATCAGTGTACATGTGAAATCCAAGTTAATCAATGTAATCCAAGACGCGTCAATAATCAAGCAAAAAACATTGTTTTCTTCGCTAGATACCAAGATTCATCGGTAAATGTGTGAATAGTTGAATGAGTTGACACTTGCCCCAAGCATTGCATTTTCACTTAAAAACAAAGTTGGCATGTTCCCCGAGCAACTTTGTCTTCGACACCTGACAAGTGGGTAGGGCATTAATTGTGCCACTTAGGGCACCATCTATAAAAGGACGACAAAGAGTTCATTTCAATCACCAGCGATTTAGAGTGAAGCAAAACACAAAATGAATAGATTGTAGAAGCGTTTAAACCAGCATATTCACGACATTCAGATTTTGAACAACAACAACTTTTAGAAGGTTAAAGTAAGTAACAAAGATCACTGAGCTCACTATTTTGTTTTACGGGAAAAGCCCTAAATTTTCAAGAAACGATGACAACCACGTCTCGCACTTCCAAGTTGAAAAATGCCAAGGATAAGAAGGTTAAACTCATCAAGAACACTACATGTGAGGAACCTCATCATAAGTTTTGTCCAGAGGTTGCATCTCAACCCGAAAGCACTGGAGCTTTTTCAACAATACCACCTAGGGTTTTACTGATTGAGTATGTTCGATCCTACATTCACTGTAAGATTGATGAAATTAAAGACCTAGAAGTTGAGTAAGCTTACAATAAGCTATGCATAGATGGGAACATCAAAGAAGAGCACAAACATATCGAGGTGAAAGGGCTGACAAATGCCCTAATTTTTCTAAGGGATTTTAAGACTAAATGGATTCAGGTAGTATTGAGCAGAGTGCATGATTGAAAGATGTGGCTAGAAGAGCCAAAACCGATCACCAGAGATGTGATACATGCTGTAACTGGTTATCCTATAACTGAGAAGCCCAGGGCACTTAAACACCCTCCTCACCCCGACATTGAGAAGATGACAGGTGCGGTATGGGATAATAGAGGATTGAAGGTTAACACCATCAAAGATCCAAGACTAAAATTTGGTGCATGTGTGCTAGGCTACAAGTTCTACCAGGCCAGCAGGTTAAACAACATTTCATGTGGAGAAGCTGACACTGCCCATAAGATAGTAAAGAAGGGTCTACAATTGGACTTATCTAAGCTTCTAATGAAGCAATTGGAGGAGAACATGAGGACAATTAGGACTACAAAGTCTAACTCATGTAAGTTTGGTTCACTTATAATGTGCATATTTTTCTATTTTCAAGAATCCTTCCCATCCATAGGAAATGTCAACTGGGATACTTCTCGACCAGTGATTATTCAAATCGGTGAATTCATCAAGTCACTAGGTGACAACTTTGTATCAGTTATAGATGAATACTTCACTGGATTTAAGGAAAGAATGCAAAAGAGAATGAGGATACCAGAACAACTGGTAGAAAAGTATAAGACTGATATATGCTTTATGGTGGACACTGATTATACCTATATCAATCTAGTTGTACCAAGGATACCATGGCTGGCACCACTTGACTATGAGGTCAACATAGATCAAGCCACCAATTCCATTGAAGCATTGATAAATGAACCACTAGAAAAGTCACAACCTAGGTTTGGAACCTATGAAGAAGCCAAGGAAAGAATTAAAACAGACTTAGTTGTAAAGAAGATTGATAGAAAGAAAGAGAAAATGGTAAAGACACTGAAGAAAAAGTTGTCGGTAAATGATGAAGAGTCTAAACAGAAGGAAGACACCAAGGTACAGTCACTCGTTGGTGAAGAAGAAAATTTAAGTGACTCAGAATCTACAGAGTTCGATGCACCACCACCACCAGCAAAGAAACCTAGGACTACTGTTGCATCAAGGACCAGAAGTAAGACAACAAAGGATGCAAGTCCTTCATCGATCAAGAAAGGACAAGTAAGGGCATACAAAAGGAAGCCACAAACAGGGAAAAAGGCACCAACAAAAAGAAGGAAGTTCATCAAAACCAAAGGATGAACAACCTATTAAGAATAAGTTGCCTACCACTGTAACACCCCAAAATTGGCATCTTGCAACCCTAACCAATTTTGTTGCATTTGTCACTCTTCTACATCATCAAAGTCCTATTGTACTAGGCAATTCTGAGTTTTAACTAACTCTACTCGACCTAAGTGTCAAATGCAGAAATCCTAAATTTGCATTAATCATACATCATATTTAATTCCTAAATACCTATTTGGCTAAACAAACCTTATGATCGAATTAATTTAATTAATAAAGTCCTAGCACTTTAATTAAATTAAATTCACCCTCTTTAGCTAAGACACATGAAAAAGGATTTAAATAATATTTAATTGTTAGATAAATATCCTCATTTCAATAATTGAATTTAATTATTTTGATAATTGAGAAAAAGCAATTATGAGGTCATATTTATTTAATTAATTGGATAATCTCTCAAAAATCTTTCTTCTGTTCAGAAATAGAATCTTTGAATTAATTGTGCTTTAAAGAGAGAGAAAACAATTTAATTCAAATAAAATAGAATTAAATCAAGGAAAGAAAATAGCTAAAGTAGAAAGAAAACAATTTATTGTATTCTTTTGAATAAAGCTTTCTAATTGAAATTGGTTTTTCTATCTATTTTATTTCAAAGAGGAAAGTTTCTATTCTAATCATCTGTGAGTCTATAAAAGAACTCTCATTCTCTCATTCAAACCCCCACTCATTTTTATGCATTGTTAGAATACTGAAATATTGTCACACTTCTTGATATCTCATATATAATAATTTCATTATTGCAATAATATAGTTTCAATTTCTAGAATAATTGCATTGAAATCATGTCTTAGAATAATCTCACATTTTTCATTTCTTAGAATAATCTTGCATTGTATTGCATTCATTGAGATAAATCCTTCATTCCTAGATTGGTCCATGGTTGTGAGATTCTCGTCCTGAGAGCAATTTTGAAAACCCCGTCTGGATAGAAGGCAACAGGTTGAATCATGTAGGCAAACAGGATGAATAATCTCATATTCAGTCTTGTGTGTACCTGGTGAAGAAGGACTATGTTGAAGTGTATGGTGAGTTAACAAGGCCAAATTTACCACATACATTTCTGTCACCCACCATGGGGCAGGTACATTCTGTTCTGGCCTCATTTCATTTCATCTTTTTCATTTTTTTTTGCATTTTGTCTATACTTTCGTACAAGTTTTGTTCTAATTTTGCGTGAACTTTTTGTACGTCTCACGCGAACTTTCTAGTTCTTCACGTGGCTTGCAGTACTTCTTCACGCGATCTAGCATACTTTATCGCGCAAAATTACATTCCAGAACTTTCAGTTTGATATTTTATTGCCTTAGTTTTCTAACCACCTGCTATTTTCTGACATCTGTGTTTCTCTGATTTTATCTTTTGAAACAGCATAACAATGGTTTGCAGGATGTTGAGATAAAGAAAAGCCATCATAAAATTTTGACATGTTTATTGCAGGTTGTTGATATGAAGAAAGGCATTACAAACTACTAATGGGTTTATTGCAGGATGTTTGTCAAAGACCTTGCATGTTTTCACAACTTCTTATATCTATTTTTAGTAGTTAAAACACACTTCGGTTAGTGCTTAAAATGAATCATTGTCTTGCGTGATTGAAGTGTTTTTTAGATTGTAATCCTAAGAACTACATGAACGTATCCTCTCCCCTCACCTTTATGGATCTTGGGTGTAAGAGAAATTCATGTGATTCTTCTAGAGTGGCTACCTCCCGAGAGCTTTAGCAGAGCCGGTGAGATTGGATGCCCAACCGGTAACAGGCTAAAGCCAAGCCCTTCCAAACCGGTATACAAAAAAATACTATTGTGATTAATGTCACAATAGATAGGTGTGAATTCATTGTGGCAACCAAAATCTCCTCTGATACCCTAGTGGTGCGTTAAAGTCCTGACATCGTTAAGGTGAAAGCCTTGCTTTGAACGGATTGGGAGAGCCCCCTGTATTGGGAAAATGACTTGATCACAACCACCTGAACGGATGACCTTACTAAAAATAGTTGTTCTAGTTTTCCAAAAACCCTCTATCTATTGGCATGGAAGGTTAGAGACCGACTAAGACGCCCCACATTTTTATGACTTTTAGTAGAGATAATAGCCCTTTGGGAAGCAATTCCTTTGGGGTTCGAAGCTTGGTATGCCTAAGAAGTGAGTGCATATGTAAGGAGGAGCCTGTGCTTCCAAGCTTCTAAGTTATCCTCTAAGAGCAAGTGTAGCTGAACTTCGGTTCAAGTGGGGATTCAACAGATATTGTCCTGGCTATCCTAGGATTGTGATGTTCTTGTTCTGGTACTAAAAACATTCTGTTTAATGTGTTTTGAGTGGGTGTATCATTTCAACAATCAAAAATATCGTCAAAATACACAAACTGTCAATCTTGAACATGTCCAAAATAATCTGTAACTTGAACTATCTATAAGAAAATAGCATGATTTCATCTTGGGAAACGCAAACTGGTCTTAACAGTCTGATTCTGTAAATGTCCTTTTTTCAATATTTGCATAGTTTCGCGCAATATTTCCTAATCTTCGCGTGCTTTACTACACATCTTCGCGCGATACGAAATACACTGTCGTGTGACATTTGGCAACAGTGCCATTATTCTATCACCTTTTATTCTGTCAAACTAGTGTCATTCTTCGTGCGAATACTACAAAGTTTCACGCGGGTCGGTGAGAAACTTCGTGCGATAGAGCATTTCTTCGCGTGAAACTGGAGTCTTTTGTCCAAAACAACAAGCTAAAATCTGTCTGTCAGGTGTACTTCTATCAAATCTGGTCTCTGATATAGGTTTTTTTTTCTGCCATCCATCTTCACACAATCTGAAACTTGGTTTCTTCGGTTGAGAACTACGTGATTCTTGCTTAAACTAGTCTTGTCTCAAGTCTTTTTGATCTCTTTCATCTGTGTTGTCATGCCTTGTGTCGCAATAGTCATCTCTTGGTTGTTCTAGCCTCATCTTTGATGATTTGCACCAAGGATACTTCACCTTTTGGCACGTTCTGTGCAATTACTTTGAGACAGTTTCAAGTTTGGTCCTAGTTCACATTCCTTGTTCAAAACTTTGTCTATGACTGTCACAACTCGAAGTGGCAAAACATTTCCTTCAATCAATCAAGATGAATCTGTACTTTCCACACCATTATCGACTACATCTAGTGAGGAATCATCTCTATCTCCTTCCCTGGTACGTCGACCTTACAATAAATGGTCATTTCCTGTGGATCTTAGTAGGGTTCAAAATCCTTTGTTCCAAGAAGACCCATATTCAGAGAACACTCAATATCTTCACACCAAGTCTTTACACTTTGAATCCTTGCATTATAGCAATATGACAGATCATAGTCAACTGGGTGGACCCTATTTCAACCAGACTGAAAACCCTCCTCTTCAAGAAGAGAAGGAGATAACCCAAGGGGATATCATAGAGGCCTTCAATAATAAAAACTTCATGAGAATGATGGCGGTCATAATGAAAAAAGAGAAGGAGAAATACCTTCTTTAATTAGCCACCCAAGGTGCTAAACTTCCCTCTGATTACAAGGTAGAGACACTTATTGAGAAAGAGGAAGAAACTAAAAATTCCCGCTTGCAAAAAGAAATGCAAAACATGCAAGAGCAACTCTCTAAACTCTTGAAAGAGAAAGATAAACCTATCACACAATTCACGCTGGAAAGGATCTGTCCTTTCCCATTTGATAAAGATCTTCACATGCCTCCTTTTCCCAAATGAGTTGAACTTCCTAAATATGAAAAATACTTGGGTACATCTAACACTCAAGATCATTTGAGAGAGTTTGGTGCTCTCTCCATGGAATTCATACATGACACAACCTATCTTATGCGTCTTTTCCCACGTAGTTTGGGAGGATCAACTATGGAATGGTTTTCTAGATTACCAACTGGCATCAAAACTTTTGACGAAATTGCCAACCTATTTCTACAACACTATTCTCACAACATCCAACATCCAGTTCATATTTGAGATCTTTGCAACTTGAAACAAAATAATGGGGAATCCTTCTTGGCATTTCTCCAAAGATGGTGACAACTTTATACACGATATTCTCGCAAGATACTTGAATCCAAAAAGTTGGACATCTTTCTCGATAATCTTCTTCCCAACTTTGGGTATCAAGTACAGCTACAAGGTCCTCTAACCTTTGATGATATGATTAAACAAGCTGTACGAATCGAGACATTTATGATCAAGAAAGGAGAATTGCCCTTACATAAGGAAAATAAACAAGGGTCTTCTTCCTCAAGCAAAGATAAGTCTGAATTTCCCAACAAGAACCAAAATGTTGTGAATGATGGCGTTGTAGACAATTTGACTCCTAAGCCTTCCAAGGCTGCCTTTAATCTCACTACCACGATGCAAGTGGCCAAAGCCACTAAAAAGGCTGCGACAAATTCTAAACCAAGTACTTCACAATTTTATGGACCTAAACCTTGGGCTCCTAGGCCCACGCGTGAATTCACTCCTTTAGGAGAACCTCTCAAGGTAGTTTACAAGACTCTTGTAGACAACAATTTACTCACTCCATTGGATAATTCACAACCTTTTGATCCGCAACCAAGACCCTCTTGGTGGAATGAATCCGCTTATTGTGATTTTCACCAAAACAAAGGTCATAAAATGGCTACTTGTCTTAAATTGCGGCATAAAATCTAGGATCTCATTGATAGTGAG
>MU226048.1:1191570-1265576 GCA_018584345.1 Thuja plicata
CAATCCATGGTAGGTCACTTGACCTCCTCACATTACTTGTCTTTCTCTGAGGAAGATGACCATTCTTTGAGTCACCCGCATAATAACCCTCTGCACATTGAAGTCATGATAGGTCCAAAGCGTGTTCGTCGTGTTCTCATAGATAATGGCGCTAGCCTAAATATTTACTCTGCTAGTTTCCTTATTGAGTTAGGCTATGGAAAAGATTGCATTGATGCTCGCAAAAAGATTACCATTAAAGCCTATGATGAGGAAGAACGTAAATCCAAGGGGCTAGTTGTTTTGCCCATAAGAGTTGGTCCTGTTGAACGAGATGTTGTCTGTCAAGTGCTTGACATTCCTTTGGCATACAATATTCTATTAGGAAGGGCATGGATCCATGAAATGCAGGTTTTCCCTTCCACATACCATTAGTGCATTAAGTTCCCATTCCAAGGATCTGAAGTGACTATACCTGCTAATACACGCTATGATTTCAATGCCCTCACAAAATCTGCTGACATCTTTGTGCCTACCAACAGAGAATCTATTGAACTCCTTGAGAATAAATTAAAAGAAATGGAAAAGAGTTTGACACTCAAAGAAACTGATATGGGAGGATATCAGATTGAACCTATGCTATCTATTACATCTTTGCCTTTGTCTCTACGCTCTTTTGGGAGACCTTCTGAAAGCACTAAACCTTTTATGGTTCCTCCTCCAACAAAGTATGGTGGTACCTTTGTACAAGCCACAGTACCATTAGAAGAAGCTGAAAACAAAGCTATCAAAGCTTGGATCTATAAAGGAGAAGACAATTCTGAACAAACTCCTCCTTATGACAGAAAACTTGAGCAATATGGCAAAGGTTTATTTATTATGCAATGTTTTGGCTATAAAGGAAATGGTCCCATAGGTGCAAATCATAAGGGATTGATTGCACCACTTGAAGCTATTGGTTGCAGAACATGCGACTCTGCAGGTATAGGCTTCCAGAAACTCACGTTCCAACTCAGAATAAATAAGTTTGTACCTCGAGAAGATAAGAAACCAACACCTGAAGAAACACCTAAAATTGCAGAACCTGAAGACAGCTCTGATGAGGATACTTTTCCTTATCCTATTCCTCCAGACCTGGCGGAATTCTTTGCTGAGCCAGATAACGTTGTTCCATGTATCAGTACAGTAGACACTGACAGCGATTCTGATAGCACCACTTCACTTGCTCCATTAACTTATGAAGAGTGGAAAAACATATATACTATGAACCTTAGTCATCAGGGTGATTTATACATACCACCACACTTTCAAGAACAGTTTGACCAAGAATTCCAGTCACTTCTCATTACACAAGAGACATCTGATGCTACAAACACTACTAAGGTACCTAGGTCAAAAGGTGCTCATCTGACCATAGCAGAGGTTCTAGGTAGAACTCATCCTAACTGGGGACAAAGGGTTGATTTCACTCATGTTCTTGATATGACACCTAATGATGAAATAGACTCTCATGAATATGAGTTCGACAGCTTGTCATATGCCACTTCTGACAAAGATATAGATACAACTAATGCATATGAAAACCTTCTTGAAGTAGGTGAATGGTCTAGTGTAGGGTCACATGATTCTTACTCCCTAGATGTTAACATGTCGTCTACCATGGTCGCTAGGAATCAAAGGAATTTGACTATACCTCTGGATGAGATCGCTTTAGGTATCGACTTGCTTGTCCATGCCTTTGATGATTATACCATGAACACACTTGAACCTGTCACTCCTCTTTCACTTCGCCATCCTGAGCTTATAGACTGGAACTCTACCTCCCCATCTAATGAAGTCCTTACGTTCCAGAATGATTACGCTCTTGCCTGTTACTTACACACTGTCAAACCTGCAACGTCTCCCACTAGTGAAGCAAGTGTCAACATGACTGAGGCTGACATCAAGTATCTTAGTCACAAAATAAAAAGAAGAAAAAATAGGCGCTCTGATGGTGAAAACCACCTTGTGGTAGTATCAAAGCCTAAAATAGTCAAAATAAAAGACATATCCAAGGGTGAAAACCTCTTCGAGGTGCCTGAGGATGAGATACTTGATGCACTTCCAAGTCATTTTTAGGAAAGATCATCTGTGCTTATTGAACCAAATCAACCTATCAACTTGGGTATAGAGGCAGAACCCCAGATTATTCACTTGGCACAATCACTATCAGAGGTAGAAAGAGAGGAATTCACTACATTCTTCAGAAGCAAAAAGATTAAATTTGCATGGAAATATTCAGACATGTCAGGGTTAGATCCTAATCTAATCATGCACCATTTGTCCATTGCACCAGGTGTTAAGCCCATCAAGCAGAAGCTTCACAAAATGCATCCACATGTAGCTCTACTTGTCAAAGCTGAATTGGAGAAATTGCTTAAGGCAGTGTTTATCAAAGTAATTGATTATGCAGAGTGGATCTCTAATATTGTTCCAGTATCAAAACATGATAAATCTATAAGAGTCTGCACAGACTTCAGAGACTTAAATTTGGCATGTCCTAAGGATGAATTTCCATTGCCTAATATTGATATGATCGTAGATATGATGATAGGGTATGAAATGTATTCACTAATGGATGGTTTCTCTGGCTATAACCAGATAAAAATTGTGCCAGAGGACCAAGAGAAAATAACTTTCACATGTGCTTGGGGCACCTTCTGTTGGAATGTCATGCCCTTTGGACTCAAAAATGTCAGTGCTATGTATCAAAGAGCTGTCACCACCATATTTCATGACATGATGCATAAAATAATGGAATATTATGTGGATGACACTTTAGCTAAGAGCATGCACCGAAAGATGCATCTTGCCGATCTAGGTCCTATACTATATCGTATGGAACAATTCAGTCTAAGGCTCAATCCTAAGAAATGCACATTTGGCGTAACATCTGGCAAAATGCTTGGCTATATCATCTCTGCCAAAGGTATTGAAGTGGATCCTGCAAAAGTACAAGCTATTATGGAAATGCTGCGACCAAAAAATATTAGACAAATGAGAGGACTTCAAGGCTGACTACAGTCTATCGGGCATTTTATCTCTCAACCAGCGGACAAGTCCCAACCGTTTACCAAAACTTTGCACAAGGGTGTGGCTTATCAGTGGAACAAATAATGTGATGAAGGGTTCACACAAATCAAACAATATCTTGCGAACCCACCAATCTTGATGCCTCCCATTCATGGGAAGCCACTTATAATTTACATATCTACTACAGATACATCATTGGGTATCTTATTGGCTCAATAAGATCAACACAACAAAGAGAGGGCTATCTATTACATTAGTCGAACTCTGGTCTCATATGAAATGAAATACTCTGCTATAGAGAAGGCTTGCCTTGTAGTGGTGTTTGCTTCACAAAAATTGCGGCACTACATGTTGGCTCATACTACATGTCTAATTGCTAAAATTGATCCTCTGAAATACTTGTTCAGCAAAACTACCCTCACAGGTAGACTGGCTAAATGGGTCATGCTTCTCAGTGAATTTGATATTGAATATGTTGAAAGGAAAGCCATTAAGGGACAGGCCATAGCAGATCAATTGGCAGAAACACCTCTAGTAGATCATCAACCATTGCACATTGAATTTCCAGATGAGTCCATATTACTTCTTACACATCGCTCATGGACTATGTTTTTTGATGGTTCATTTACCCAATAGGGGTCAGGTGCTGGGATACTATTCATTACACCTCAAAGGTACTCTTTACCAAAAGCATATAAGATGTTGTTTCCTTGTACAAACAAAATTGTTGAGTATGAATCCCTAATCAATGGGATGAAGATCACCCTTGAGTGGAGAGTAGACGAACTAAATGTTCTTGGAGATTCACAACTAGTCATCAATCAATTCAATGATATCTATCAGACAAGGGACGACAAGTTGGTACCTTATAAATGGTTGGTTGATGATCTCAAAAAGTATTTTTCTCATATCACATTTCAACAGGTTCCAAGGGCAGATAATAAAGTAGTAGATGCCATGGATACACTTGCCTCCATGCTACAGATGCTTGAAAATGATTTTAGACATGAATTCCTAGTGGAGATGTTACGCTACCTAGCCTATGACTCCCCTGATTCCTGGATGATCTGTTCTATCATAGGACATGACTCATCCCACTACCATCATATCTTTTCCTACCTTCATGACCAGGTTGTTCCGGACACTTAATCCGCAGTGCTTCATGGTTCGTCATCATTGCTAATGACTTGTATAGACGTGGTCTAGACGGTACCCTCCTTAGGTGTTTAGAACCCGATGAATCCAAATGAGCATTAGGAGAGGTGCATGAAGGCATCTATGGGTCTCACTCTAATGGCCTGACATTGGCCCGTAAACTTATTAGAGCTGGTTACTATTGGCCAGATATGGAAAAAGAAGCAACACAATTTGCTAAGTCTTGCAAACAATGTCAAATACATGGTAATTTGATTCATGCTCCAACTAAGGAGCTAATTCCCTTCATTACTTTCTAGCCATTTCAACAATGGGCCTTTGACTTGGTGGGTTAGATTTACCCCTCGTCCTCCAATGGACATAAGTTTATAATCACAGCTGTGGACTATTTTACTAAGTGGGTGGAGGCAGTCCCTCTCACCGTTGCCAATGGCAAAACAGTAGCTATATTCATTCTCAACTACATCATCTGTAGGCATGGTGTACCCTCAACAATAATCACTGATAATGGGGGACAATTCAAAAACAAGGATTTGACAGAGCTATGCTCTAAGTTTAAAATTACTCAACATTGGTCTTCCATCTATTATCCTTAGGGTAATGGGCAGGCGGAAGCATCCAACAAGACAATTCTTAAGATCATGCATCACACAGTACATAAATCTGGATGAGATTGGCATCTCTAGATCAATCCATCTCTCTAGGCATACAGGACAAGCATAAGAACACCAACAGGGGCTACTCACTATGCGTTGGTTTATGGAGCAGATGTGTTACCTATTGAGGTTGAGATTCCTTCTTTATGAGTCTCTCTTAAAGGCCTCATTACTGATGAAGATAACAGAATATCTCAGCTACAAGAGCTAGAATTACTTGATGAACATCATCAAGTGGCGTTCAATCAACTTAGAGCATACCAGAAAAGGATGTCCAAGAGCTATAACAAGAAGGTTAGACCAAGGGATTTTCAAGTGGGTGACCTCGTTCAGAGGGAGAACCCTAAGAATCAGCAACATCAAATCCAGAAAGGGAAGTTTGAACCAAATTAGCTTGGTTCATATGTTGTCACTGTAGTGTTTGGGTCTGGTACCTATCAACTCTCCACTACTGAAGGAGAACAACTCAAAGAGCCCATCAACGCTCTTCATCTGAAGCGGTTCTATAGTTGAGACATCTTTAGTGTGCTCATGTATATACTAAAGTCCTGAAAAAATTCTAAAAATCTAAAAAGTCCTTAAAAAATGATCATATTAGTGAAAACCTAATGATAGACGCTTTGATGTATCTCCAAAAAAAAGTCATATATTCCAAAAATACAAAAAAAATAAAATAAAAAATTGAAAAAATACAAAAAAAGAGAAAAGGTGCCATTGATGAAAACCTGGCAAATGGGCGTCATGGTAGCAAAAAAAGAATTTTTGCCAAGAAGGTGAAAACCTAGTAAACAGGCGCCTCTTGTTCCACCATGCTATATCTATCACAACACCACTTGGCTCTATGCAGTTGCTTTCCTGCTTTCCTTTGCTTTCATTTCCCGTCAAGACACCAACTCCCATGGATTGAAACTGGTCATAATCTCAGAACAACCCTCCTGATCTAGAGGGGGGACTATCCTATTATCTTTTTGGATCTTCTTCGTGACAGTCACTAGTGGTTCTCACTGTGTCTACCTACTGATGTCTAGCTAGTTCTATGATCGCTTCATTTGAGCATCTCTCTCGCGTCAGTCACTAGTGATTCTCACTGCATCTGCCTACTATCACTATTCCATCAAGACTGCTCACATTTGTTACAGTTGGAGTTATCCTTAAATGCTCTATCTATCGATACTTGGTCTTGATGTTTCTTTGCTTTAGTTTGTACATAGCTTTTGGTCACTTTTGTGACACTCTTGTTCCTTTGCGAACCCTCCTGACTTGACATTTGATTCAGCGCCATACGCTTGGGGGCACTCACATCTCATTCGTGCTCACAACATATGTCTAGTCAGTCATCGTTACTTGGGGGCATGGCCCCCCATTTGATCACATCTTTGGTTTACACCTGAGTCAATAATCTTGTCACTTCTCACAGACAACTTGCTACGGACACAAACTGGTGTTTTTCAAACACCACCATAAACAATATTTTTTAACACTATATTTGGACATGTTTGTGTTTTTTAACACACATTAGATATCTCAAACGTAAACATCTATCGATAACATTCAAACACAATGCATGCACAAGCATGACGGTGTTTTCCAACACCTCTAAACATGGACACATTTGCAAAACTTTGAAACATGTTGAGCTATGATTGAATATTTCTTTGTATGTTGTCTGTTCTCATGAATTTCATTGCTATTTTATTTGTCTACTGCTTGTTGGTGTAGTCCCGATGATCCGATAATGTCAAATAAACAAGGTGTATGTGATAAGAGCTCCCGCACTAAGGTGGAACAACCTCACATCCCTCGATCTTGTTTATTTGTATGCCATGGTGAGGTCGGTACTATCTCCTTACTTGTTATTGCTTTGTTTGTTTATGCATGATCACACTCATGGTTATCTTGGCTTTGAATGCCTTGATACTAGTGTACTCTTGCAACATTAACTGGAAACAATGTTCAGGTCATCTTGGCTTTTGTGCCCTGGTGCTTACATTCATTTCCTACATTTTATCCGATGCAATTCATATTCATATCCTTATGGTCGCATTGTGGCACCAGTAAGGGTTGTATCGACTTTCATGTCCCAACAAAAATGCTCAATGATGATGATTATATGATGGGTCTCACAACCATGTCCTAGAATTGCACTTTCATATTGCATCTAGCATAGGATTGCATTTTTATTCTAGACTTGCATTGTGGCAGTAATTTGGTGTTCTCTTCATTGCATTCTTCTGGGTTCATACATTGAGGAGTTCTTCTTCACTATCCTGGTTTCATCATGACTGCACAAGTGTTCGGTCCTCGCTCTCGATTCTTCACATGATCCTTTGGTTAGCATTTGCATCCTGCATGAGATGTTAGTACCATATACATATTGCATATTCACAACTCATTCTCATCTACACATTACATTTGCATTTTCATTTACACATTGCATTTACATAAATCATCTACATACATCTTTACATTTACATCATACATGTGCATTTCATACATCTACATATATTTAAAACATGTTCATACATTTGCATACATGTTGAATCATCTAACCATCTAAGTATATAGGAAACATCTCATAAAGATAATATACAATATGCGATGATACCAAAAGATGAGCTCATATATATATATATATATAATGTGTCGATACAAATACAAAATGGTTCTACTCGAGCACGATCTATCTCAAAATGGTGATATAATACATGGATGCCAATGCATCAGATACATCCTATGATCTCATCTCTATCTATCTATCAAAAACCTAACTATGGCCCTCTCCCTCATCACCTGGAGGAGGTGGAGGTGGGGCCCTATCTGGTGGAGGTGGCATTTGTGCTCCCTCCAATCCTCTAGCATAACTCAAAAATCTAGCCACTTGAGCTGCCTCGTCAGGCACCACACCTATATATGATGCATAGTAATAAGCCGCTCGTGCAGTCTGATATCGCACCTCCTCCTGTGCTGTCCGGAGCTGCTCTCAGAGATCCTGTATCTCCTGGTCTCTGTCTAGTAATCATGCATCTCGCACTGCTACCTGTATAGTCAGATCTCCCACCTGCCTCGTGAGCTGTCTAACTCTCTCTTGAGATCGTCGTTGTGGATCCTGCGCTATGTCCTGCGCAGGCTGATCCTCCTGCATAGGATCATCTCGCTATACCTCCTCCTGAGGGGGTACCTGCTGCTCCTCAGTAATCTGCTCCACTGATCATCGCCGAGACTGCCTTGTACTACCACTGCCAATAGCCCCTACATCCATCCCCATATGTCGGGTGAGAATGTCTACCTGTACGGTCCAAGGTTGGGGACTCTGCTGTAACCTCGGTTGTGCCCTCTACTGTGGTGGGGGCATCTGCATCTGCTATACCTGTACCACCTATGGCTGAATGACCTATGGAGGCACCACTTGTGCTTTGCCTGCTATCCCCACTAGATTCATGAATCTCAGAAAGGGGTGCGTAACGAAGTGCTCTCTATACTCGACGGTCACGCTGCCATCTGCCACATCTCTCAGGTAATCCCATTGAACTAGGACCAATGCATGAATATCTATCATCGTGCGTCCTTGGTCCAACTTTATCCCTCAGCCCCTCCTGATCTCATATATAAACTTGGCGTACATTGTGTACTCCTGTGAGATGTCCTGCGGTCATCTGAACTACCGCCATACCTGCTTCTGTGGGAATCTCTCGATCACAGTGATCGTGCGCCCAATCATCGCACATGAGAAAAACATGTGGCTCAGCTGCTCTACCGCATCATCCCAGGCCTCTGTTAGTCTCCAGGGCCTCCAAAACACTACCGCTAGGTCATCAAGCTGCGCTTGACACTGATCAACCTTACCGAGCGCAGGCTGGGTAATCATCCCCCTGTATCAGTAAATATAAGGCTCTAATGGCTGCCTCATATCCTCGCATATCGGCCTAGTAACGGGAAGATGCTCCCAGGCCCATACCTATAAAATAAATACTCTTGTTGCCATGCTCTTTGCCTCTCGGTAGGCGATCTCATGCATCTCATGATACATGTGTGCTAGCATACACTGTCCCCATCCGTAATGTCGGGGTCGTGCTAGCATCAGCTGCAACATCCTGCCCCAGCCACACTCTGGACCATGCTGTCCATGATCCGACATCAGGTAGCACCCAAGGAAGCATGCTAGAACCACGGGCAACCTGTAGGTCAGACCGTACTCTCTAATCAAATCCTCCCATGGGATTGCCCTGCCCATAACGAGGTCATCCTAAAAGACCTCTCTCAAAGTTGTTGTGCTCAACTTGGGCTATGTCTCATACTCTACTTGGAGACCGAGGAATGGTATCCTCAGGATCCAGTATATGTCCTCGGGAGTAATAGTCATCTCCCCCTATGGTAAATAGAATGTGTTCATTTCTGAATGGAAACGCTCAACCAAAGCTCCCAGTAATCTATGATTTACCTGAATCTTGGGTACATCACACAGTGAACTCAGTCCCAAAGTACCTATATGTGCTGTCTCGGCATCATCTAACTGTGACACCAATCTACTGATGGCTGGGTGATGCGATCTAAACGCAATGTCTAGAAAGTCAACCTGCAAGGCATATAAACAACAGAGCATGATCAGTAATCTGCGATAATCAAAGCATCATGAGATAATAAAACATTCAAGACATCATACTGACAGTAACGACACTGACGCAAAAGCTATTGGACGCGATGCAGACTAATTTCATGCTCATTCTGACCACTTTTTCTCATGCGAAGAAGCAGATTTTCACGCAAAGAAGTTCTCTTTTGCGCGAAGTTCTTTGAATCACGTGACATTGGACTTTCGTGCAAACTTTAATCATCAGTCGCGCTAGAAAACACCCTCTAGAAGGGTTTCTTGCATGAAACTAGGTACTCTCCCATGCGAGATTCCTCATCGAATGGCGTGAAATACAGTTTCTTCACGCGGGATTTCCCTACAGGGTGCGCCAAGAAACTACTTCTTCGCACGAAGACCCGCGACTCAATTCTTGAAAATGTGAAAAATGAAGCAAAAATGTACAAAAAACAATGAAATTTGAATTACAGAGAGGTTTGTCGACCACTTACGGGAGGTCCGTACGTTGCAGGCTGGCTGTGTCTCCTCGATTACTCGAAACGGTGACTGCTATAGGGGACCACCATTTTTGTCTTTTGCTTAGAGCTCAATTCTCACAAAGTCAAAGGTTGAAATGATTTGAAAATGACCTTTTCATCTTTATATAGGTGTTGACCTAATTTTTCAAAGTGCTCCATTTTGCGCAAAAACTTCACCATTACCTAATTTGACCGCTCTGAATCCATTTTCGTGATCGAAATTGAAATCTGACACTTCTATATAGCTCAAAATTGTATTTTAAATTTTTTAGGACCGACGCGATCAGACGCTTGTGCAGTCAACTTTCTGATGTCGCTTTCTTGTCAGAATCTTATCATATCATCATTTTTTTAAATATTTGACTTTTTTTTCTCAAAAGTCAACTTTGGTAAACTCTAGTCAACCTTGGTCAAACTTGGTCAACTAGACCTCGAAATCGCTCAAAATTGATTCTAAATCTTTCAAATTCTTCCGTAATATGTTTTGAGTTCTTCTTGATCTCCGATTCAACATCTATCTGCGATTTTTCACTCTCCATCATCATTATGATGTGTCATCTTTTCATTTCACTCTCGAGGGGGCAGGATGATTACATCATTCAATCTATTTCAATCAATCTGATCTGATTTTCAAAAGTTCTCATCACTTGGGGCATGTTTAGTTTTTCGTACCTCACAGTCAAAACTGGATACTCCACAATCAATAATGGCATCTTTGTTCCTTACATCTTGTCATATTTTAAGTATATGAGAAATCTAACTTAGATTCTTGAGGATCAAGCTCAGTTCTGGAGACGGTTCTCAAAAAATTATCTTTTGGGATAGGTATCGGGGCAATCTAACCCTGACTCCTGATAATCAAGCTCCATTCTGGAGATGATTATGAACCTCTATCTTACTATCTTTTGAGACAGGTATCGGGGCATTCTAACCCTGATTCCTGAAGGTTGAGCCTCATTCTGAGGACAATCTTGTGAAAGATATCAATCTAACCAGTGTCTGGGCAATCTAACCTAGATATCGGGGGACTAAGCTGCATTCTGGAGATAGTCCTAAAATCTCTATTGATTATCTTGTTGGACAGGTATCGGGGCAATCTAACCCTAACTCCTGAAGGTTGAGCCTCATTCTAGGGATAGTCTTGTGAAAGATATCAAATCTATTAGGTATCGGGGCAACCTAACTCGGATCCCTGAGGATCAAGCTTCATTTTGAAGATGACCCTCGAAAACCCTATTTTGACCAATGTCTTGGCAACCTAACCTAGACTTCGGAGAGTCAAGCTTTGTTCTAGAGATGGCTCTGAAATCTTTTCATCATCAATTTTCAAATATATTCTTTTGTTCTTCAAGCATTAGACTATTCTTTGAATCAATGCGTTGCTTGCACATCAATTCAAAGAGGGGCAAAATGTAACAGCCCAAAATTGGCATCTTGCAACCCTAACCAATTTTGTTGCATTTGTCACTCTTCTATATTATCAAAGTCCTATTGTACTAGGCAATTCTGAGTTTTAACTAACTCTACTCAACCTAAGTGTCAAATGCAGAAATCCTAAATTTGCATTAATCATACATCATATTTAATTTCTAAATACCTATTTGGCTAAACAAACCTTATGATCGAATTAATTTAATTAATAAAGTCCTAGCACTTTAATTAAATTAAATTCACCCTCTTTATCTAAGACACATGACAAATGATTTAAATAATATTTAATTGTTAGATAAATATCCTCATTTCAATAATTGAATTTAATTATTTAGATAATTGAGAAAAAGTAATTATGAGGTCATATTTATTTAATTAATTGGATAATCTCTCAAAAATCTTTCTTTTGTTCAGAAATAGAATCTTTGAATTAATTGTGCTTTAAAGAGAGAGAAAACAATTTAATTCAAATAAAATAGAATTAAATCAAGGAAAGAAAATAGCTAAAGCAGAAAGAAAACAATTTATTGTATTCTTTTGAATAAGCTTTCTAATTGAAACTGGCTTTTCTATCTATTTTATTTCAAAGAGGAAAGTTTATATTCTGATCATCTCCGAGTCTATAAAAGAACTCTCATTCTCTCATTCAAACCCCCACTCATTTTTATGCATTGTTAGAATACTAAAATATTGTCACACTTCTTGATATCTCATATAGAATAATTTCATTATTGCAATAATATAGTTTCAATTTCTAGAATAATTGTATTGAAATCATGTCTTAGGATAATCTCACATCTTTCATTTCTTAGAATAATTTTGCATTGTATTGCATTCATGGAGATAAATCCTTCGTTCCTAGATTGGTCCATGGTTGTGAGATTCTCGTCCTGAGAGCAATTTTGAAAACCCCGTCTAGATAGAAGGCAACAGGTCAAATCATGCAGGCAGACAGGATGAATAATCTCATATTCAGTCTTGTGTGTACCTGGTGAAGAAGGACTATGTTGAAGTGTATGGTGAGTTAACAAGGCCAAATTTACCACATACAACCACAATTGATGAGGTATGTGCATCAATTATTAAGTCAGGCTCAATCGCAGAACCTAAGATTAGGAAATGGCTAACACTGGACCCTGAGGACCAGAATAAGTTAGAGGAGGCAATCATTACAACAATGTGCATATTCAAATATGTACCAATACAATTTGAAGGTAAGATGACTAAGGAACTTCTAGAAATAATTTCAGCAAGGTGGACATATGCATTAAAGGAAGAGAAACATATAAGGGAAAGAGCCCTAGTTTCTATTATGCCACCAAAATCTAAAATGGAAGAGATTGAATAAATGTGAAGTTGCATTCCAAAAGATTCTTACCAAAGTTAAGAGCCTACAAAGTGCTACAAGGCCAACTAATTGAGCTTGACAGAAAAAGTGAGGATGAATGGAGAAAAATACTTGAGGTACCCAAAACAGACACAAGCCCCGAGCGTATGCTAGAACTCAATGACAAACCACACAATGAAGAAGATTAGGCTAAACCGAGCCCAGAGCACATTTCATAAATGATACTAGGGATGTTATCGAAGAAGCATTGAACACAACAACTGACAAGGATATGGACACTGCAGATGAAACATGGCTCAATAATACTATCATTGACATTACTGAAGATGATCCTGCAAATGAGGTACAAAAAGATGAAGAGGTCACTATTGCCCCAGACCAAACTGAGGAACAAAACACAAATATAGATGCTTCTCAAGTAGATATATTGGGACAAATGCCACTATTCATACAAGCTATCAATATGATCTCAGAGAAGGAGAAATCACTCGACAAGGATGCAAGCATACCCGAGGATAAGGGTGAAGAAGAACCAAAAGACACATCCGATGAGCAGAACAAAGATAAAGAACAGAAGGAAACAGGAGGAGAAAAAAAAGACATAGGTGAAGAAGAGAAACAAGGTGATATCACTCCTAAGGATATCAAAGGAGATGCTACATATAAGGAAAAGGTTGATGTGGAGACGTCCACTCCCAACTGAAAGGTAATGAACGAGTAGCAGGATACAGGTTCACATACACCAAAGCCTTCACCAAGCACATCGAACCGAGCAAAGGAACTTGCTTTGGTACTGCATACAGGTCCCTTCACTACACTTTCCAAGAAGAAGAAGAAGAATAAAAAGAATCTAGTTACACTAGAAGAGATAATTGAGATACCAGCCTGTGATCCACATACATTGGATATAGAGGCACTAACAAACTATGCAGAATTGTGCAGAAGAAAAGCTATCCAGGATAAGCTAAAGAAGGAAACAAAGGACACTCTAGTACTGGAGAAAACAAGGGATATTCTTCAATAAATAATACCTAATACAAAAATTGATCAAAATGCATCAATTATTGATCAACTAGCCGTTCTTCCCGATGCAATCCAATCACAAAATGTGGATGCATAAAAGGCTATAGAAGAATGAGCAGAGCAAAAGTACTAGTATAAGTTAATTGAGAAAATTAGCCAAGAAGTGGCAGAGAACAAGGTAAAGTTGTCTGAACAATTAAGTGAGTTAGAACCTATCATTTCAGAAGCAATAGCCTTAGTTCAAAAGTTAAGCACTTTAGAGAAATTCACTAAGGAGAATAGTGAAAAGATTGCAAAACTATATGCAAATCTAAATTCTAGTGCTCAAAGTATCTCAACAATTGAAAATGCAATTGAGTTGCATTATGAAAAGGTAATGGAAACCAAGAAGTTGAGACTTCAGATTCAAGAGGCAGAATCACAATTTAGGGATGAGGTAACCGAGCTACAAGCTCTACTGCTACCCAATCTTATACTACTGCAACAACATATGACAATGATAAGGTAGTTAATAGCCACCCGAAGATGTCTGTCACCGACAACATCTATGACATGCATGCCAGGATTACATTGGAACATATGGCCCTTGAACACCTTCAAGGGAAATGGGAAAAGATGATGGAGGACATGCACAACTCTCATTCCCATGTTTTTGACAAGTTGTAAGTCATTACACCTTTTCCCTTACTATCAAAAAAGGGGGAAAAGGATAAGTATAGGAGAAAATGATACAAAGGGGAAAATGATATGATAAAGATGATAAGATGAAAAGGAGAATAGTTTAAAGGCGAGTGTACATATACATACATATAGTATACTGACATTATACATAGGGGATTCAAAATGACAAGGTAAATACATGGTGTACATTACTAAACATTTTAGTATTTGCACATATTAGTTTTGGATACTAATGTCAACGGGGGAGATTGAAGACATATTTTTCCATTAGTATGCAAAGGAAAATAGTTTTGAAACCATCGGTAACACCAACACCGAAAGTTAGGTTTAGAGCATACCCGACAGACAAAGTTTTCAAGCAAAGCTGAAAACACAATGCAACCCAAAAATGTTACAAGGGAACCCGAAAAGAGCAAACCCATCAGAGAAAACCCGATAGAGAAACCTGACAAGAAGAATATAGTGCAACCCGACAGAACAGATACCAGAGGAACCCAAAAGACTAAAGAGAATCCCAAGCACCAATCTATCAAGAGACAATTAGAATCTGAAGAAATGTGGATCTGACTTCAACATCAGAAAAAACACTTGTGTTTTATATTTATCTTTTCTATTAGCTTTAAATCCATTTATTGATGGACAAGCAATGTAATTGTAATTGTTTTAATTAGTCTAACTAATTGAAAACATGCAAACTAGGAGATCAAGGTCAAGTTGTAAACCTTTGATCATAAATTTATCATTGTAATATGTGAAACTCAATTTAGGTCAATATCATTATGTAAATAGATATGTAATCAATCAGAATAAAAAGTGTGATGATGATTATAGCCGAGAAGCATATCTAAAGATCAGACTAAGATTTTTATGTGGAAGAACAAACAAGGATGAAATCATTTATCAAGAACAAGAACCAAGGCTACCAAGAAGAACAGATGTATTGATCAATCACAATAGGTGATAAATATTCTTGCAATCTTTATTGGATCTGTAATCAACAATTGTATATCGCACATACTCAGGTCATTGAATAGTTTTGACTACATTCTAACAAGTGTAGCAAATAGAAGAAATCATTGAGAAAGTTGGATTTAATAATTCTTTGTAAATCTCTTAACCGAGTGCACACTAAATAGTGTTGCTAAGGCTCTTAACAGAGTACACCTTAACTAGTCTCAACATAATACTCCTAACAAGGTAGATCATCAAAAGTGATCAAAATTGTAAGCCTTAACCGACCCCTTCCATTCTGCAGATAGTGAAGCTTTGTAGGTTTCATTCCTACTGTAGTTTTTACCTTCTAACAGGGGTTTTTTGTGTTACCAAATCTTGTGTCATGTGTCTATACATTTCATGAATATTTCTATGAATGTTTTACTTGCTAATTGAATTATGAATTGATATAACATACACAAAGATAAGACAAGATAATATGGTTGGTGATACAATTGTTTACTAAAAGGATTAAGGTTAATTGATCAAAGTTTTGCGGGTACTGATTCACTCCTCCCCTCTCAGTACACACCTTCCATTATTTCCAACAAGGAGGATATATGTTTTATGGTGGATACTGACACTTGTCAGATGAAGGCAGTAGTGCCTAGGACATCTTGGGCCATGCCTATGGGATATGAGGTAGAAGGTGATATGTTGATCTTACATGTTGAAGATCTATTATTAAAATTGGTAGATCCTAATGAGCCCAAATTTGGAACTTATGAGGAGAAGAGTATGGAATTTTACAGAAAATTGACCAAACTAATCTGGGAAGAAAATAAGAAAAGAAGTGGAACAATTTGCATTAAAATAAGGCTTTACATTGGAAGCCATTAACAAGGAAAGAGCCAAACATGCTACATAGAAAGCTGGAACATCTAGAGTAGAATATATAAGTGAAGGTGAAGATGTAGAAGTTATTTCTTCTACAACCAGTAGTGTCCCAACCGGTAGGCAACAAGGAGTGGGTCAGTAATAGTAAAGAAGGATAAATTCACTCCTCTAGAAAAGGCACTAATAAAAGAGAAGCAAAAACCAACTCAACCTAAGCCCTCAAAAGAAAAGGAGGTTACCACGTCAAATAAGGTTGTTGGAAAGAGGAATAAATAGAAGGATTAAAGGAATGAGGAAGCTAAAAAGATTGAAGAAGAAGTAGAAGCAGAAGGAACAGAGTTTGATGAATAAAAAAAGGAGATGGAGGCAAGTGACAAGAAGTCAAAGGTGGTTGGATATCCTACAACTAAATATATCAAGCCTGATTTTGGGAAATTTATTTATGTTCATACTATTGTTGAAAAAGTCAAGAAGTAGGGTGTACTTGTTGGTGTAATGAAATTTTATGACAAGGCCAATAAAGAAGACTAGACAAAGATTAATGATGCAGTTGTGTTCAGTATCCACAAATTGAATAATAAACTTATTGAATTGCATGGACAATTACCTACATCTTTGTACAACAAGATTGAAGCTAGGTGGTGTATAATACTAAAGGAAGAAAAGGAAATAATTGAATATAACTTAGTGCAATTACAACCGGAGATGTCTATAGAGGAAATCAAGGAGACACTTAAGAAAGTAAGACTTGCATTCAAGACTAATTCAAGAACTATAAGATTATTGATTGGTGATTCTCAATCAATTTAAGAGGAAATAATGAGTATTCTGAAGAAATTCTTAGGCATTGTTGAAGAGAAGGAAGTTGAGCACAAGAGTGAAGAGGAAAAAGGAAGAGATGATAATGAACCGAAGATGATGATACCACAGTCGAAGTTACTACCAGTGAGCAGTAACAAGAACCAATAGTAGAGGCAACTAGTGAACCAAAAGCCAAGAAGAAAAAAGAGCATGCACATACTGAGGATGTCCAGAAGAAAGGAAAACAAGAAAAGAAAGAAAAATAGGAGAAGACTATAGATAGATAAAAGGAAAAGGAAATATCTTCTATGTCTATTGTTCAGAAAAGTTTTGATAAAATAGACGAAGATGACATTCCGATCATTCAAGGACCAATAGATCTTAGTATAATGAGCCCTACAAAATTGATGGATGTTGCTATGGCCATTAAGTCTAAGGATAAAAGAGATCAAAAAAAGGAGGCACAAATTATTCAGAGTGAAAGAGATATATTGTATGATTTAGTGCCTGAAGAAACTTATGATGAGAAGGATGCACCTATTGAAAAGTTAGGTCAATTGGTGACAGCTGCAAGTGAGAAAATACAAAGTCTAGAGGATGTTGTAACAATGAGAGGAGAAAGAGATTACGAAAGGAAGAGGTCAGAAAAGTTGGCTCAGTCCATTGTACTTGATAGAAAAACCTTAATAATGGCAGCAAGCAAGGTGAAAGATGCTCTAACTAAAGGTGGTAAGATTCTTACCTCAACTTCTAAATTTTCACAATTCTTGAAGGACTTAGATAGGAAGAGATGTGAAGCTTAAAAGGAGCTAAGGCTATTGACAACAAATTTTTATCTTGTTATTAGTTCAACTACAAGTTTGATGACATAAAGTTTTGCCATTATTATGCAATGAGAAAACAAGTTGTTTAAACCATCGGTTACACTACACTGAAAGTCAGGTTTTTTAGTTCAAACCAAAATTGTTAAGAAAGGAGAAAACCGACGACACAATTTTGCAGTGTAAACTGAAAGTGCAACCCAAAGATGATAAAGTGGAACCCGACAGGAGTAAACTGGCAGTGGAACCCGACGAGTAGAATACAATGCAAACCGAGAGAATAGACAAGAGAGGAACCCGACAAATAGTTCAACCAAGGAACATCGAAAGATAGTCAAAATAATTTTAGAGCAAACTGAGCATTAGACACCGAAAGTTAGTTACATCTTGAGAAAAGTGGATTTGACTTACATGTCAGATAAAACAAATATATTCTATTTACAGAGTCTTGATTTGTTTTAAAATCATTACTTAAAGGACAATAAACACTATTGTAATTGTTTTAATCAGTCTAACTGATTAAAAACATGCAGACTAGGAGATCAAGGTCAAGTTGTAAACCTTTGATCATAAAGTTAAAGTTGTAAAATATGAAACTTAATTAGGTCAATCTATCTTATAAATAGATGTTGTAATCATTCATTATCATGGATGAGAGGATGAATGAAGCCAACAAGCACATCTATGGATCATACTGAGAGTTTCAAGAAGCAGATCAACAAAAGATGAAATTGGTTATCAAGAACCAAGAATAGAGGCTACCGAGCAACAAAGGTATTAATCAATCATATTAGGTGATACATTTATACATGTGATTTCTAATGGATCTGTAATCAACAATTGTTATATTGCATACACTTAGGTCAATGAGTATTTTTGTCTGCATTCTAACAAGTATAGAAAATAGAAGAAATCCTTTCAAGGAAGGTGGATTTAACAATCCTGTTGTAAATCTCTTAACCGCGTGCACACTAAACAATGTTGCAAAATCTCTTAACAAAGTAGACCTTAACCAGTCTCCACATTATACTCCTAACAGGGTAGATCATCAGAAGTGATCAAATTGTAAGCCTTAACCAACCCCTTCCAATCTGTAGATAGTGAAGATTTTGTGGGTGTCATCCCCACCATAGTTTTTACCTTATAACAGGGGTTTTATGCATTACCATATCTTGTGTTATGAGTCAATTACTTTCATGAATGTTTACATGTTTGTTAAATTTTAAGAATTGATATATCTTACACAAAGATAGTATCAAACAGGTGGTTGGATATATAATTGATTACACAATGGATAAAGTTTAAAAGAGATAGAAGTTTTAGAGGTACTAATTCAACCCTCCTCTCTCTGTACAAACTTCCCATTATTTACAACATTTGGTATCAGAGCTAGATCTCTTATTTGGAAAGTTTAAAGACTTAGAGAAAAGATCATACAATGGAGAAGTATAGGCTTGACAAAAGTATTGAGAATTAGAAGCTAGAAATTCAGATCTTCTATGAGCAGTATAAAGAAGCTAGAATTAAGATGAGACAATTGTTAGATGAAAGAAAGATTATGACATCTTGCTGTAATGAAATAGACTACCACGAGGAAGAGATACCAGATCTATTTGAGTCTTCAGGATCTACAACAAGCAAAGCATCAGACACATCAGAGGAAAACATCAAAAGCTTAAATGAAATCAATCAACATCTGGCTGGACAAGTGAAATCTCTGCAAATTGGTCAAAAGACACAGATGGTAAGAATGATTGATGTCATGAACAATGCTAGAAAAGCTGAGCAAGAAAGAACACTAGCCATTGATGATAGAAGGAATATTACTGAAAAGCTACAAGAGAAAGAGTCAAAAATACAAATACTTACAGAATATCACCATGAGATCACAAATCAGATTATTCTCATGAGTCAAGAGGCAAACAGAATGAATATAGAACTCATTGAAATAATAGAAGCTATCGGTGAGCTAAGGGAAGAAAATGAAAAGTTGAAACAAGAAATAAGAATTCAGCAACAACACAATGAGATAATCAAGAGAGCTGAAGAAAGCAATAAAGGGATGGATGATTTTCTTGATGGACAAAGGAGAGCCAATAACAACACCGGACTAGGATATACCAAGAAAGGAGAATCACCCAATCAAGCTGATCCAAACAATGTCTATGCAAATCCGAGACCAAGAAAGTTGACATGCAATCATTGTGGAAAGCAAGGCCACACATCAAATGTTTGCAGGAGCAAAATGAAAGGTATTCCTAAATCCACACCTTCATTCATAGGAATTTGTTATAAATATAACAAGAAAGGACATAAAGCTTATGAATGTAAATCTGAGATGAAACAACCTAAGAAGGAAACCTACATGGACAAATGCTATCCTACTTGCAAAATGCATGGGCACACAACTCTTGAATGCTAGAAGAAGAAAAAGCAAGCATGGAAACCGAAAGGTCAAGAATCTACCTATCAACCAAAAAGAGTCGGTAACCAGTATGTTTGGTATTACAATACATGGGAAAATTGTACAACATGTTGAAGATTTGGTCACATTACTGCAAACTGAATGATAAAATGGACAAGAAAGCCTAGAGGCTGGACTAACCCCGGAATGGCATGTCTACAATATCATAAAGTTGGTCATCTCAAGAAAGACTACAGAGATTGAATGATAGAGACCAACACATTTTCCAATGGTAACACCATTGAGAACATCAGGAAGATGAGAAACAAAATGTGGAGGAAAGATACAAACAAGGATGAAGCTGGACCGAGCAATGCAAATGGTGACACCTTATCCAATGGATCTAGTGACATCACCACCCTCACATAAGCATAACAAGTATGGAACTATATTATACCAAGTTATATTTTGCATCAGTTCCATTATACATAGTTGAAATGCCAAATTAGCATGATTAAAGATGCACTATGGTATTACTTGTTATGATTCTGTGAAAACTATCCCGTTAGTCATACATACTGAAATGCATCGGTATACATACAAAGCCAAGTTTCCTACATTGACCGAGAATCATCAGTTAACATGTAAAGGCTAAGTTTCTAGTGTAAACTGAGATCCGTCAGTAATCATGTAAATTGAAAAAGTTGTCTTCGCCATACATGACCATACAGATTAGTGAGTTTATAAAATCACTAGGAGATAATTTTGAGTCAGTGATGGATGAATACTTTGCTAGATTCAAGGAGAGAATGCAGAAGAGAGTAAGGATCCCAGAACAACTAATTGAAAAGTTCAAGACTGATATATGTTTCATGGTAGACACTGACTACACATACATCAAGGCAACTGTACCAAGAATAGCATGGCTATCTCCACTTGACTATGAGGTAAATATAGATCAAGAATCTAATGCAATCAAGGAATTAATAAATGAGCCATTAGATAAGTCACAACCCAAGTTTGACACTTATGAAGAAGCCAAATAAAGAATAAAAATAGCTTGGTTGTGAAGAAGATTGATAGAAAGAAAGACAAGATGGTCAAGAACTTAAAGAAAAGACTGTCGGTAACAGAAGAAGAAACCAAAAAGATAGAAGAAACTGAGGGATAGTCACCCATCTGTGAAGATGAGAAGGGGAATGACTCAGAGTCTACAGATTCAGATACACCATTACCTCCACCAGCTAAGAAGCCTAGGACTACAACTGCAACAAGGACTAGGAGTCAAACATCCAAGGATGCAAGTCCTTCATCAGTTAAGAAAGGTCAAGTAAGGACCTATAAGAGAAAATATCCAACCACAAATACCACAACACCAAAGAGGAGAAGGAAGCTAATCCTAAATAAGGAAGACATTGAGGACATAGATGAATCTATCCAAACAAAAAAGACAAAGATTCCTGAAACTATTGATGAGATATGTGAGTCAATTGCAAAGAGAGGTGGCTTAACTGACACCAAGGTAAGAAGGTGGCTAACATTAGAACCCGATCATCAGAACAAGGTTGAGGAAGCACTGATAAAAGCCATGATAAAATTCAAATATGTACCAATACAATTTGATGACAGAATGCCAAAAGCACTACAAGAAAGATTATCTGCCAGATGGACTTATGCATTAAAGAATGAGAAGGAGATAAGGTAAATAGTCCTTGTTTCTCTAATGCCTCCAAAATAAAAAATGGAATAAATCTAGGAGATGATGGAGAAACATAAAAAGGAGTTCTCACCCAAGATGAGAGCTTAAAAAGTTCTACAGGGCAAGCTTACAGAGCTAGAAAAGGATAGCAACAAAATTTGGAGTAAAATACTTAATTGACCTACTGAGGAAGCAAGCCCCGAACATATTACTACAATTGATAAAGATGTCACAACAATAGAATTGGACAAAGAAGAATTGGACATTACTGGCAACATGAATATGGATGTTGCAGATGAGACATGGCCGGACAATACTGTTATTGACATCACGGATGATCCTTCAAATGAAATTCAGAAAGATGAAGATGTCACTGTTGTCAAGGACCAAACCTACGAATAAGACACTACAATTGATGTTGCATAAGTAAATATATCAGTCCAAATGCCATTATTGATTCAAGCAATCAATATTATCTCACAGAAGGAGAAGACCCCCAAACCTGATGCAAGCATACCCGAGGACAAGGGTAATGATGAAAAAAAAGATACATCTGAAGAAAATGACACAACCGATAAACAGAATGCCATCAATGGAGAACAAAAAGATGGAGATACCACCAAGAAAGATGCACAGTTGAAAGATGATAATGAAGTGCAAAAAGAAAAATATGAGCAAGAAAAGATAGTTGATGCCACACTAAAGGACACAAAAGGTGAAGCTATAGATACACTGAAGGTTGATAAAGAGACGTCCTTAAATAACCAACAAGAAAACACCAAGAAGAAAGATAAAGGTGCAACACCTCAGAAGCCATCAAGTAGCACATCAGACCAAGCAGAGAAGCTGGCTATGGTTATGCATACAGGTGGATCACAAAAGAAGAAGAAGAAAACAAAGAAGAGCAAGTTGGAAGTCACACTTGATGAGATAATTGAAATACCAAAATGTGACCCAACTACATTAGATTTTGAATCACTCCAAGAATATGAAGAAATCTATCAAAGGAAAGCTTTGCAAGAGAAACTTAAAAAGTAGCACTGAGATTCATTGGTACTAGAGAACACAAGGGACATCTTGAGCCAGATAGTTCCCAAAATAGATGTTGATCACAATGCCCCCATTCTATATCAACTTGCCATCCTCACCAAAGCCATCACAACACAGAATGTAGATGCATAAAAGGAAAATGAGGAGCAAGAAGAACAAAAGTTTCAATACAATCTGATAGAAAAGATCAACCAAGAAGTGGAAGAAAATAAGGTAAAGCTTTTAGAGCTATCAGAAGAATTAGATCCAGTCATTGCTGAAGCTATTTCATTAATCCAAAAGCTATGCATATTAGAAAAATTTACAAAGGATAACAATGACGAGATTACAAAGATCGAATCTGATCTAACTGCAAGTGCACAAAGTCTAACCACAGATGTAAATGCAATCAAATTGAATTATGAGAAGATCATAGAGATCAAAAGGTTGAGACAGGAACTGTGGGAAGCAGAATCAAAATTCAGAGAGGAGGTTACCGAGATACAGTCTCTACTATTACCTAATCTCACACTTCTGCAAACACACCTAAGTTTTGCAAGGAAACTTATTGCCACCCTTGAGATGTCTGTAGCAGACAATATCTATGATATGCATGCACAGATCACATTGGAGCATATGACTCTTGAAAATTTAAAAGAGAAATGGGAGAAGATGATGGAGGACATGAAGACCTCACACTCTCATAATTTTGATAAGCTATAGGTATACACATTTTCCCTTACTATCAAAAAAGGGGGAAAAGGAAATGATATGTATAGAGTATATAGTAATATGGGGGAAAGGATGTACAAAGGGAAAATGATAATATAGCACAAAGAAGAAAAGGGAGAGATACTATAAAGACATAGTGTACATACACATATACTATACTATATTGGCATATGCATAGGGGGAGTCATGAAATGACTAATGTATATACATTGTGTACATACTAAACACTTTAGTATTTTGCACATATCAGTTTTTAATACTAATGTCAAAGGGGGTGATTGATGACATAAATTTTTTCCATCAGTATGCAATGAGAAAAAGAGTTGTTTAAACCATCGGTTACACTACATCGAAAGTCAAGTTTTTCAGTTCAAACTGAAATTGCTAAGTAAGGAGGAAACTGATGACACAGTTTTGCAGTGTCAATCAAAAGTGCAACCTGAAGATGATAAAGTGGAACCTGACATGAGTAAACTGATAGTGGAACCTGACAAGAAGAATACAGTGCAAACCGAGAGAATAGATAAGAGAGGAATCCAATAGATAGTTCAACCAAGGACCACCAAAAGACAGTCAAACTAATTTTAGAGCAAACCGAGCATCGAACACCGAAAGTCAGTTACATCCCAATAAAAGTGGATCTGACTTACATGTCAGATAAAACAACTATATTCTATTTATAGAGTCTTGATTTGTTTTAAAACCATTACTTAAGGGACAAGCAACACTATTGTGATTGTTTTAATCAGTCTAACTAATTAAAAACATGCAGACTAGGAGATCAAGGCCAAGTTGTAAACCTTTGATCATAGAGTTAAAGTTGTAAAATGTGAAACTTGATTAGGTCAATCTATCTTATAAATAAATGTTATAATCATTCGTTATCATGGATAAGAGGATGAATGTATCCAACGAGCACATCTATGGATTAGACTGAGAGTTTCAAGAAGCAGAACAACAAAAGATGAAATTGGTTATCAAGAACCAAGAACAAAGGCTACCGAGCAACAAAGGTATTAACCAATCACATTAGGTGATACATTTATACATGTGATTTGTAATGGATTTGTAATTAATAATTGTTAGATTGCATACACTCAGATCAATGAGTATTTTTGTTTGCATTCTAACAAGTGTAGCAAATAGAAGAAATCCTTTCAAGGAAGGTGTCCATTTGACAATCCTATTGTAAATCTCTTAACCGAGTGCACACTAAATAGTGTTGCAAAAGCTCTTAACAAAGTAGACCTTAACCAGTCTCCACATAATACTCCTAATAGGGTAGATCATCAGAAGTGATCAAATTGTAAGCCTTAACCAACCCCTTCCAATCTGTAGATAGTTAATATTTTGTGGGTGTCATTCCCACCGCAATTTTTACCTTCTAACATGGGTTTTCTGCATTACCATATCTTGTGTTATGAGTCAATTACTTTCATGAATGTTTCTATGAATGTTTACATGTTTGTTAAAGTTTAAGAATTGATATATCTTACACAAAGATAGTATAGAACAGATGGTTGGTTATATAATTGATTACATAATGGATAAAGATTAAAAGAGCTAAAAGTTTTAGAGGTATTGATTCACCCCTCCCCTCTCAGTACACACTTCCCATTATTTCCAACAAAGTTTTGGAGCACAAGTTAGTACAATCAATCAAAAGCTTAAGGCTTATAGGGATGAGTAGGAAAAGAGGATTGAAAACTTGGTGTAGTTACATAGTGTATTGATTCCTAAGTTGGAGATTTTGCAAAAAAGTGTTAAAGAGGATGGAATAGTGTTAGCGTCGCCTGCTTCGTGCACTGTAGAGGGATTGAAGGAGCTTTCCTATTTGCTAATGGACATATACTTATCATAAAGAACCTAATGAACACTTGGGTTAATGACTTATAGGTTTTGAAGACCAATTTTGGTGACGTATTTAGTAGATTGTAATCGATATATTCTACTCTCTATAAATAAAATTTTCTTTCTAATCATTTATTATACTACCTTTGTCATTATTTTCAAAGGGGAAGTAGATAAAGTAGTATAGAGTCAAAAAATTGGCTAAGTATTTGTATGAGGGAACAATATAGACATGAATTATTGCATGATATATTTGTAATTACCTTAGGGGGAGTAATCCTATAAGTTTACCTTTGTACTTTTTTTTCTACTTAGTCAGACACTTAGCAAATTTTTTCTAAGTGTTGCCATCAATGCCAAAGTGGGAGATTGTTGGCATATGATGAAGATGATCATATCCTAAATCATGGGATGAATGTTGTTGTGTTGTCATTGTTGGAAATTTTTTTATTTCATAGGTCAGATCAAATATACCGGTGATGAAGGTGTCTGCACAAGAATTTGACTAAGTATCCAGTGTATCAGTGATAATATAGTATGTGATGGTAATTTGGTGTGCGGTGATAATCTAGAGGATTCAGATGATGCAATTACGTAGATAGTATCTAAAGAGTCATGTTTACCTACATATGTGATCGCATAAGTTAATTCAAAACATAGTTGGATATTTGAGGTAAACACCAGTAATATCAGTAAGAACAGCGAATAGTCAAACCGGTCTAGTCAATTAGATAAATCAATTCAACAGTGAAGTCAAAGTCAAAGATCGATCAATTTAAGTGTTGAATAGTTTAGGGCCAACCTTGTAGAGTAAAATTTCCTATGTTGGAGGGATCACTTATGTATTTTGATTAGGATTTGGAGGCCAACACAGGTAACACATTTTAGGGTTATTCCACCAACCTAAAAGTGTTTATAAGAGATGAAATTGAAGGAAAAAGTAGAGTTGTTGAGATTTTTTTTTGATGCAATGGTTGCAGTGGTTGAATTAGATGTCTGTATGGATAGAAAAATAATTTGAGCAGTGTTGAAGTGGATCTATCAAGCAAAGTGTGCTACTTTCATATCAGTTTTATTTGAGTTTATTCTCAAGGCAAGTCCTAACTAGTTTGTGATCAAAATCCTCTAACAAGGTTACTCTTAACAGGGTATGCAGGATCCTAACATGTTTGAAGAATAAATCCTTTAACAAGGTGAATCTCAAAAGGAGTTTCAAATCCCTTAAAAAGGTAGTTCCTAATAGGACTTTTGTAGTAGCTTCTAACTAGGCTATAGATACTCTTAACTGGGTATACCCTTAGCAGGGTGTTGTAATGCTCCTAATAGGGCAAGATTTATTGGTACACTAGTGAGATTTGTGGGTGATAATTCCCACCATGGTTTTACCTCTACCAAGGGTTTCCATGATAAAATATTGGATTCATTGTGTTGATTTAATGGATGAATGTTTTGATATGCTTTTATGTTATATTTACCTTTGCATGTTGGTTACTTTGGAAGTTGATTAGTTTTTTTTGTAGATCTGTGGTTACACGGTTTTGCCCCCCTCTCAGTACCTTATAATACTAACAAAATTGTATCAACAAAAGGAATTGAAGTGGATCTAGAGAAAGTTTAGGCGATCTTAGAGATGAAACCTCCTAGGTACATTAGTCAAATGAGAACATTACAAGGAAAGCTTCAATCAATAAGATAATTTATACAACAATTAGTTGACAAAGCTCAACCATTTACTAAAACACTACACAAAGGAGTCACCTTCAAATGAGATGATAATTGTGAGAGAAACTTTAATTAGATAAATAGTACTTGATGAATCCACCAGTACTTATGGCTCATATTCAAGGTAAACTATAATTGCTTTACATTTCAGCTACAACAACATCATTAGGAGCTCTATTGGCACAAGAGGACGAGAGAAAGAAATAAAGAGCAATACACTACATAAGAAGAACACTATTATCTTATGAGCTCAACTACAACATTATTGAAAAGTCTTGCCTCGCAGTAGTATTTTCATCACAAAATATTTGACACCATATGCTTTCTCACACAGTGAAGCTAATTGCAAAAAATGATCCTCTGAAATATTTGTTGAACAAATAAACATTAGCAGGAAGCTTATAAAAATGGGTATTGATATTGAGTATGTAGAAAGGAAATCCATCAAGGTTCAAATAATTTCCAATCATTTATCTCATGCACCACTTCAAGATAACAAACCACTGACTATAGAGTTTCCTAATGAAGCGATAGTACATTTGACAAAACACCCATGGAAGATTTTTTTTGATGGATCATTCACCCAACAAGGGTCTGGAGAAGGTGTCTTTTTTATAAATCCTCAAGGATACAAATTTCCTAAAGCATACAAGATGATATTTCCAAGTACAAACAACATTGTCGAATATGAAGCTTTAGTGAATGGATTGAAACTAGCAATTGAATGGAAGATTGTAGAGTTACACATTTATAGAGATTCATAGCTAATCATAAATCAAATAAATGATCACTATCAAACAAAGGATGGAAATCTCATGCCATATAAAATAATGGTTGATGATTTGAAGAAATACTTTGTGTTCATCACTTTCCAACATATTTCCAGAGAGGAGAACATGACGGTTGATGCCATGGCTACTCTAGCCTCAATTCTAAAGATGGAAGAACATCAATTCTATTATGACATCCTGGTGGAATAACTTCCTTTTCCTGCCTATGATTCCCTAGATTCCCAAATAATATGTTCTTATGGGCCATGATTCCTCTAGATATAGCCAAATTTATTCTTACCTAAGAGACTAAATAATCCCCGATGACTTATCTAAAAATGATAAAATAAAACTTATTTGAAATGCATCGTGTTATCTAATTATACCTAATTAATTATATATGTGCAGTCTAGATGGTAATCTACCTAGGTGTTTAGAACGTGAAGAGTCAAAATATGCATTACATGAAGTCCACGAAGGTAATTGTGGAGCTCATTTGAATGGTCTTTTTTTAGCCAATAAATTCCTACGGGTTGGATAATACTGACCTAATATGGAACAAGAAGCAATTCAATATGCCAAGTCTTGAAAAAAGTGTTAATTGCATGACAACCGAATTCACACTCCAGCAAGGGAGTAATTACCATTCATCACACATTAGTCATTTCATTAGTGGGCCTCTGATCTCATTGGTCAAATATATCCTTCATCATCTAATGGACACAAGTTTATCATCATAGCCACATAGTACTTTATAAAGTGGGTTGAGGTTATTCCTTTGATTAAGGCAACTGGAAAACAAGTGTTTATGTTCATCTTGAGCTACATCATCTATAATATGAGATTCCCTCTTCAATTGTAACACACAATGGGAGGCAATTTAAAAATATATATATAGATGAATTATGTGAGAAATTTAGAATCAAACAACATTTTTCCTCAATATACTACCCGTAATGTAATGGACAAGTTGAAGCTTCAAATAAGAAAATTCTAAAAATCTTGCACAAAATGGTAAATAAATTAGGAAAATACTGACATTTGCAATTAAATCTGGAACTATGGGCCTACAAAACTAGTATTAGAATACCAACATGGGCTACACCTTTCTCTCTATCTATGGTTCATAAGAAATATTACCCTTTGAAGTAGAAATTCCATCTTTAAGAGTGTCATTGCAAGGGCTCGTAACAGATGAAGACTATCAAATAGCAAGGATGCATGAGTTGGAATTACTGGATGAGCGTAGAAAGGAGGCATTTGATCATTTGAGGGTTTATCAGAAAAGGATGTCTAGAGGATATAACAAGAAAGTATGACATCAAGAATTTTAGTTTGGAGGACTTGTATTGAGAGAAAATCCTAAAACTCAACAATATAGAGAACATAAGGGAAAAGTTGAACCCAACTAGTTGGGACCCTTTGTCATCACGCAACATTTGGCTCTTGATCTTATCAACTCTCAACACCAGAAGGAGATCTACTTTTGGATTCAATCAACATAATCCACTTGAAGAAATTCTATACCTTGCATCCTGAAGAAAAGAAACAACATCAGAAAAAGTCCTATAAAAAAAAAAAAAGTGCCTTGGTGAAAACCTAGTAAATAGGCACCTTGGTAGCAAAAATAGAAAATTCTTCCAAGTGGTGAAAACCTGGTAAATATGCGCTACTTGTAATCAATGCTCCATCTATCAATATGTTTCTTGGCTATCTTGCCTGATTTTGATATACATTTCAATTACTTTTCTGACTTGGTATAGAACAGTTGGTTTAGAATCCTACTATCGTGGCTTGTAATCAATCTATTTCTTAGTCTTAGGAAAATCGTACCTAACTAGGGGCAATTTCCTAGTAGTTTTGTCAGACAAGTCAACATCTTGTCACTCAGTCATCTTTCCAGGCATCATCATTCATCCTAGGCTCTCAACTAAGGGATGATTTTCCACTGACACAAAGGTGTTTCTCAACACCAACCTATCATACAAAAACAATCAACACAACACAAAATAAAATAATCAAATATAAGTGTTTCTTAACACTCATCAAACAAACATTGATCATATTGAAAAACAAAGGAAAAACTCACCGAATCAATGTTGTTTCACAACACCATAAACAGATGAACATTCGGTCATAACTACATATCAAAACTACAACCAAAAAACCTACAAACAAACATGTTTGAAATATGTTGATCACGTCTTTCTGAACAACTCAATGATGTCCATGAACTAGAGGAACATGAATGAATATGTGAAATTTTATTTGTATGTTGTCTGTTATTATTGGTTTTTGCTTATCATGTCTTTTGAGCAACTCTATGATGTCTTCGTACTAGAGGAGAAAGGACAAGGGGCATGCTATTTTCTTTGGTTTTTGCCCATGGGACGTATCCCAATGATGTATTTTGAACATATATATGGTGAAGTCTATGATGACAACATTTAAACCATCATATTGCTACATGAAAGGCTCAAACTCTGAGACCTCAACAAATATCTGTATCAGAAGGAGGAGGGAAATCACTCTGTGTTTGTTGAAAATTCATGAATTTTTTACTGTCATATTTCCTGAGGACTTCCAGGATGTCAAAAAAACTAGAAGGCCAAGGAAGAAATACGATATTTTCTTTGTTTGCTTCTTGTGGGATATTTTTCCTATGAAATCAAAGATTAAATTATCTAGGTGTATGTGATAAGAGCCTCCACACTTGTGGTACGGTGCACATACATTGACTCCAAATATTTTCACACTAGATGGAGCTTGGAAAGATGATTCCTCGTCTATTTACACAATTGATACTCAGGTCATCATGATTCTACATATCTTGATGCTTGTATCACATTCCAATATAAAAATTTGGTGAAATCAGTATTCATATCACCATAGTCTCCTAAGTACTAGTGGTGGTTGTACTTGATTAAAAATGAGAACAAGGTGACATTTATATCATCATGGTTAACTATGTACCAATGGTGGTCATATCTACTTCTACATTGCAAAAATGCTCAATGATGAAAAATATCCTATCTAAATTATCAATGATTATCCTAGAGGTCATATTTGGTTGCATTCATCCTAATGTTGCATTAATGATATTGCTATGGGTAAAACATGTTTAACAAGATCATCCTCATGAGGGAAAAACATCAAAACTCCAAGTTGTGACCACAATCTGAGATAAAGATTCCAATCTAACAACATCAACCTATGAATACAATCATGATCGATTATCTCTTTAAGTGATATAAAAAAAATGATTGCATCACATGTTAGTGGAACCATATATTCATTGCATTATCAAGAGTCATACATACTTTGCATCCATTGCATTATCATATTTAAAACTGCATTGCATTGCATATTCATCAGAGAAACATAAAAAGAAATAGATTCATAACATCCATAGAACATACATAAACCATCCATACACCCATAGCGTATAAAAATACAAAAAGAATGCATCCATAATAACACATCATATAAGGATCTAAAGCTACATCTCATTATATTGTACTAGTGAAGGAAATACAATGAGATCAAAATCATATATCAGATCAAGTCATCAAAACAATATAAATGTATCAAAGAGATCAAGTACATCATAGGATCAATATGAGTATACATCAGTGTATCAAAGTACAACAGGTGATGATCAATGGATCAATTTACATCAGAATATCAATAATATCAAAATATCAGTATACAAAATCAAGACACAACAAGTCAACTCAAGACTTGCTCCCACCCTCACCCTCTGCACGAGGGGGACAAGGTGGTACATTAGCTCTTGTGGGAGGAGGTGGAGGAATGACACCCTTTGGCTAACAAATATAGAATAAGAAGGAGCTCTGGCACTCTTTGGAACAACACCAATGTATAAGGCATAATAGTATGCAACTCTCTGTCCCTAGTATGCAACAACGTATTGTGCCCAGTCTCTCTCGATGGTAAGATCAGTTATGCGGTGTTCTTTGTCATCCATCTATCAGTTTCTCTTAGCCAACTATGCATCTAATGTAATAACTTAAGCTCTCAACTATCTACGGTCCTATCAGCACCATGCTAAAGCATCACTGGTACCGCTCTGATCACTTGGTGGATCCTGTGGTGACTATCATTGCTGCTCATCATTCTCATCACCCCCTCATGCCTGTCTCTGCATCTGATTTTGAGGAAGTGAAGGTTTTAGATCTCTCCTAGGAGGCACGAACCTCATCATGGTCCTCCTATCATCTCTCTCTCCTTCACCACTGCCTCCATTATCACCTCCATCTCCATTGTCACCTCCAACAACACCTAGTACTCCATCCTCATCTCTCCTCTAATCTCTCCCTCTATATCATCCTCCACCCCTCCCTCCATCTCTACCCCTTTCACTCCCACCAATCCCACAATAGTAATGTCACTCCATGTCTTCCCTTTCCAGCATCATCACCTGCATCATAATCTAAAGGATCATCAATGGTCGATGCCACCTTATCGGGCGAAGTAAGCCTAGGAAAAAGATGTTGCAAGAATTAATCTCTATTATCATCAGTAACACCCGCATCAACTATCTTTGGATGATATTCCCATGGAGCAGGAACTAACTGATTGTACTCCTGTAATGTATTATACCTTTTTGGGATAACAAGGTCACCTTATAACCTGACAATGTATCAACACACAAATAGATGTCCAACTCCAATTGTGGACCAAAATCAAAATTAGATAGACAAATCTAGCCAGGGAATCTAGTCAACACTTGGTTAACTGAATCAAGCTGAAAGTCAACCTTTGGTCAAATCCTTATCAAAATATAGTTGACCAGGGGCAAAATCACTTACAGTAGTGAAGAATCAACAGAGAATATTTTTAGATCAATTTTGTAACATCCCTCAATAGTCAAACTTGGTCAACCCAAGTCAAATGCATTTGTATCTTGGTCAACCTTGGTCAACCTAGGGTCAACATGGTCAAACAAGGTCAACCGGGCCATCAAATCATATTGGGAGCAACAAAAAGTAGTTCAACATCGATTCTATCAAGTCAAAGTAGTAAAATCTTGGTCAACAGAGGTCAAAATTGGTCAAAATCAGGTCAAACCTACTTAAAACATGTTAAAATCAACACAAAATCACTTCATATCAGATCCTCATTGATCTAAATCAGTTTCTAATCAATTTTATATCACTCTAAATACTTGAAATCAAGATTTTTTCAATTTTTCATTTCGATTGCGCTCTTGAGGGGGCATGATGACATCAAAATTAGTTAAATTCACATCAGTCAAATCAAGGAATCTTATCAAAAATATTTTGTTAATTATCAAATCGAGGCAATCATCAAATCTAACGAAAGTTCACCATTAAAGACATTAACTTCATTACACATCATATCATGTTGGTGGTCTTAGATTGATAAAAACATCAATCTAGGAATGGGTAATTTCATCAAAACTCGTATCAAATTGCTCGGTCTTACTAAAATCAATAAATTAGCAAAAGCATGTCAATTTCATCACACCTCATCAAATTGACAATATTTTCATAATATAATTGACTTCATCGGGACCCATATCAAGTTAATTATCTGCATCAAACTGCTGACGGTAATCAATTTCATCGCACCACATCAAGATGGTTATTCATTCAAATCAACCTTAGGGTTTCAAATATTTTATAACAGTGATCAATTTTATCACTTTACATTAAATTGATTACTGGTTGACATCAATTTACTTCTTGGATAGATTGTCAGTTTCACCGCTTCACATCAAAATGATTAGTCTGGTCTTAATCAATCTTAGGATCACCATCAACCAGGGGCAGTTTCATTAGAACTTATATCAAACTATTCTCTGCATTAGATACCAAACATTCTTTGAATCAACGTGTTGATCACACATCGATTCAAAGAGGGGAAAATGTAATCACCTAAAAATTGGCTAATCTAACCAAGAAGCCTAAATCAATCAATTTGATCAAAATTTCCCTAAATCAAATCAATCTCTTGATTGTTCTAGTGAATTAGTAGTTTATGGCTTCTGGATTTTGATTGTGTAGCATTTTTTCCATCATGGACTGTGAAAATTTCATGCATCTAATGTTCTAGTGAATTCAATCAATTTACTTGCATAGTTAATCTCAAATCAAGAATCAATTAATCATGTGATCAAACATCAAACATTATCAATTAATACTCTTAGCTCAATTAATTAAATCAAAAGAACTAAATACCATAGCTAGAGTAATTAATTAAAATAATTAAATTAAATCTCCTATTTTACATCTCACCACTAGGGGACAAACAACTTAAATCCCTCCAATCAAAGGTTAATAACATGGATCACTCATATGGATCAAGTGAGCTTCAATCATAATCGTCCCTCACAGATGCATCTACACTGTCCAAATATATCTCAAAACTATAAAAGAAACTTAGTCGAAGCTCAAATCATCTAATTTTCATTATCTTAGATAAATACTATCATTTTACATCTAGAGCTTAATCACTTCATTTGTAGCTTAATCTTGCATAATAGTAATTAAATTTATTAGCTAGAATCATGATATTAGTTGCATATTTGCATTGAAATAGTTTAAATCTTTCATTCTAAGAGTGAATTGTCACTTATCTACTCTAGAATATGAGAGAAATAGCTTAATTTAGACCACAATATTCTTAGATAGAAAGAAATATGTCAATTTCATATGGTTCTTTATGCTTTCCCATTGAATTTGATATTATTAACAATTGATAGAATGACATATTGTAGTGTTTATAGTTGCAATAATAAATGCATATTCTCACACATAGAGGAAGAAGCTTGGTCAGATGTATCAAGCGAAATCTTTAGTAAACAAGATTTTCTCAAGGAAGAAGCTATATTCCTTGGGAATGGAGGAGGGTAGACAAATTGTAGAAAACCTAGAATCATTCAATATGCTTGTGGCTCAATTGATTTATATTGGTGTCAAGATGGATGAGGAGGAGAAATATCAGATCTTGCTTTGTTCTTTGCCCGATTATGGGATTTTCTTGTTATGTCCATTGAAAGTACTTATATTATTTTAAGGATGGAAGATGTGTTGGGTTCTTTTCTTTTTGAAGAGATGAGAAGGAAGGTATCCATTAGTACCAAGGAAAACCCTAGTTGTTCATGGAATACCTAAGAAAAAAGGAAATAATAATGAGAAGCATAAAAAATTCAAATCTAGAAGGAGATTCAAATCTCCTAGAAATTCAAAAGTCATTTGTTGGAATTGCGGTAAGCCTGGAAACATCCGTAAAGATTGCAAAGATGATACAAAGAAGAAAAAGAAAAAAAAATGATTATTATTCTTAGACTGAGAAGGAAGATGGTGATGTATTCATTGCAACTTTGGTCACTCATGCACACGATGATGCATGGTTAATTGACTCAAGTGCATCTTTTCATATGGCCTCTAATAGAGATTGGTTTTTTGAATATGAAAAATTTGATGGAGGTAAGGTGTACTTAGGTGATAATTATAATTTAAATATTGTTGGTCATGGTAAAGCTAAAATTAGGTTTCTTAATTATAGAATAAGAAATATAAATGGTGTTCTACATCTCCCTGGTATAAGATGACATTTATTATCTTTGAGAAAATTGATAGATTCAGGAGCATCCTTAATAGCTTGTTTGATCTCTTGAAAAGCCTTTGATGATTCTCCTTCCAAATCTATTTTTTCACATCTATTCAACATTCTGGATATTGGTCTATTGATCTCAGAAAAATTTGTCACAAACCTCCTCAGAAAGTTCACTTGCCCAAAGAAATATTGCAATTCTTTAACATTTCTAGGCGTAGGCACTTTATCAATTGCTGCCACCCTCTGAGGGTCAATCCTGACACCATCCTTTGATACTATGTGACCTAGTAGCTTGCCTTCAGTAACTCCAAATGCACATTTCTTTGGGTTGAGGGATACTACATACTCCAATGCTCTTTGAAAAATCCTTTCCAAATGTTTATAATGTTCTTCCTCCTTAGAGTATGCAGAAAGATTATCTTGGTATATCACAAGAAACACATTGATAAAATCAGAGAATGCAACATCCATTGCTCTTTGGAATGTTTCCCCTACATTAGTGAGTCCATATGACATCCTTACATACACATATGTCCCCCAAGGTGTGGTAAATTTTGTCTTGTATTTTTATGACTCTTTGACTTTTACCTGGTTATATCCTAAAAATCTATCCATCATGGACATAAGCTCACACCCTGTGACTCTTTGAAACATAGCCTCTATGTTTGGGAGTGCATAGTTGTCCTTTACTGAAGATATTTTCAAATTCCCAAAGTCAACACATAATCTAATATCTTCATTCTTTTTCCTTACAGGTACAATATTAGACACACATGAAGAATGTCTAATGGGTTTGATAATACCAACTACATTTCTATATTGTTTCAATATTTTATTCTTTGATGCATATTTTGATCTTACTTGGGAGGTGACCAACTCTAAATCTCCAATAACCTTGAGATTCTTTATACCACGTTTCCCTGCAATTCTCAAGCCCAAGCATAATGCTTCATACTCTGCTATATTATTTGTACATGTAAAAGACAGAGTAAAAGAAAATTTAAATGTTTTTCCATGGGGTGATATTAATAATACTCCTGCACTTGAGCCTTATTTTGAACAAGCTCCATAAAAATACATAGTCTAGAGGCTCTTTTCATCTAATAACTTTTCCATTTCTTCATTTATTGGTGCAAGATGATCCTTCTCTTCTCCCGACAAATATTCAATCCTAAATGCATTTATATCAGTGTCAATAAAACAAGTCACGTTTTCATCTGGGTCTTGTTCTATCATATATGACACTACTCTTGGCTCTCTTTCAATCATGACATGTTGACCATCAATGCAAAAAGTTGCATAAGATAAATCACATTGTAAACTTCCTCCCATAGAAGCACTCCATTTTCTTGATAATAACATTTCATAATATGCAAAAATATCTACAACTAGAACACTCATAGTTAGATCATTGTCAAGGAATGCTGCTAACTTATAAGGCAATGACCTTATAGTACCTATTAAAATCACTTCTCTTGAGTCAAGAGCATAACATATGCCCTAGGAAGTATCAATATTCAAGCTTAGGGATTCCATTATCTTCACTGACATCATAGTATTTGAGGTACTAGAACCTACCATAAAATTATTTAATGCCTTTCCATTAATGATAACACTTAAGAAGAAATGAATTATAACATTATAATATAATCTACCTGAGCAATGGAAGCACTGCGTTTCTAGCAGATGCAACAACACCATCATGAATGGTAGCAGCATCAACATCAATATCACCATCAATGACAGTAGCAGCGACAACATCGTCATCATGAGTGTCAAAAATTCTCAGAATTCACAGTAAGGGGTAAGCATCAATCGACACATCTTTAGTCTGACTTACCTACTATTTTTAAAAACATTTTTCGTTCAACACCTATAGTACAACCTGCCAGGAAAATACAGTCCAAATCCTCCTCACAGACTGAGGGTTTTACCAAGACCACGTTTGCAAAAAAAAATGTGGTGGCCACCAATGCCAGAAATATCTTTCATGGTATAGCCATCGTTCAGCCAGCTAAGACATTTTTTGTAAACCCTCAGTTTTACTTCTCCAACAAAAAGAATCATGAAGGGTTCTGCATGTTTGAAATTGGGGAGACTTCATCTATGGCTAATCAACCTCAACAACCCTGTGCAAAAGTTTTCCAAAATCTGAAGAAGGGTTTTGAGTGGGAAAATGTCTTTCCAAAATTTCAAACTCAGAAACCCTTTCATCCAGGCAAGCAAAGGACTCCACACAAGCCTAGAACCTTACTTAAAGAAAAGCAACCCATCTTTGATATCTGTGAAGGAACACCTCTAGAATCTCTGTCAGGCGTGAGGGAAGAATTCACCAAGAGTAAACAAGATGTGCCTGTAAGAGACAATGTTACACGACCAGTGATAGATCGATCAGCCCGAGCCCCCTTCATTCCAAACAAATCTAAGCAAGTCTGGCAAAAGAAGAATTACCAAGATCTACTACACTCAGATCCCGGGATGGCTTCGATCACTCTTTTAGAAAAACTATTGCAAATACCTATTGGTACACTACGACATTTAGCACTCATATGTAAGTTTTCCTCTACCACTTTTCCATTTTCAGTTATTAAGGAATGGGCTACGCAGTCGCTTCAAGGGATAAAATAATTTTTTTGTATTAATTTTGTAAATCAATTCTTTGTTGCCATTTTTCATTCTAAAAGTGACAAAGATCAGGTTAATAGACATAAAGATTGGTTCTGTAAGGGATTGGGTCTTTTCACGATGCCTTGGGTCCCTAATTTCAAACCAGAGCCCAATGTCGCTCACTTTTTCCCATACTGGATTTATTTACCTCTACTACCATTAGAATATAGAGAGCCAGAGATCTTAGAATTCATAGCAAATAGTGTGGGAATTTTTATTCGACATGACCTCATCCCTTTCAAGGCCCCTCATCGTGATGTAAGAATATGCATCTTAATGGATACTCAGAAAACCTTTAAACATAAGATTGCAATTACAACAAAATGGGGGGAGTGGGTCCAGAACATTGTGATAAATGACCCAGTCACAATCCACTGATATCAGCACAGACTTGGACACTAAAACACTGAATGTCAGAAGGGGAAAATAAGTAACATTAATGTATGTGCAGATCACAGCTCTGACCCATCGACATGTGTACAACATACCAATACGATGAAACACAGGGATCAAGACAAACTGTAAAATAATAGCGAGGTCCATGCAAATTCAGATACACAAACAATATGTTTGGATCAAAATATGCCAACAAGAATCTTTGTAATGATCCGCCATATTTTCTTTTACATGGCCTATCTAAACTGGGAATATCACTACAATAGTAGAACTCTGGGGATGCTGGAATTCAATACCCCTGTCACGAGTGCATCATGCATTGATAAAGTTGTGCAATAATTAATATTCTGTGAATCCCCACTTATCCTAGCTCTTACTAATGAGATACAAGCAGAGGATCAAGACAAGATATCATCTGTAACCATGACCTTATACAGGGGTTAAGAGATGTTTGGAAAATTCGCAGAGGGAAAAACAACAACTTCAGCTAATAGTAAAGAAGAGTTCCTTGAAAATTTAGATCTAATGGAATTACCATTATATGTTGCAAATGATGGCTCTATTAATGATAATCAATTGCTTCAAGATTTCCCGTTGGATTCCATCATACACAGGGGAAAGGAGTACAGTGAAGAGGCACCTTTAAACTTTGCAAAGTACCATCCAGTTACTGAGATTCCTAACTTTTTCTATCCAATAAATAGCCAAAGCATGGATGAGGCATGTCTTTATCCAGAGGCAACAATAACGACTCAAGATTTGGTCGGGGTTCCCTCATTTGAAGAGGTAGAGTATACACATAAAATGCCTCAAGATATTGAAATACCTGACAATCTCAATGGTTCCTCCAGACAATGCATTCTTTCAATAGAACAATCCCCTTCAAAATATGTTCAAGCTTCAAAGACTCTAGGGTCAAGAGGGCGAAAACCAAAAACCTTGAAAATTAAGGAAGAGATAGCAGCCGGTATCCAATCCACATTAGATGACACATTTGTTTCCATAAAGAGAGTGACAAGGAGGATGAGAGGTTCTCCTTGTCCACAATGAAAATTGCATCATGGAATGTCAGAGGCATTAATTCCTTTGACAAAAGATATAGAATCAAACAACAAATTGATTCTATGCATGTTGATATAGTTCTTCTCCAGGAAACAAAACTATCCCCAGAAAATTTTGATAAAACTTTAGGAAATTGGGTAGCTTGGTTGTCCCTTCATCAACAAGGAATTGGGGCTTCTAGAGGCTTAGCTATCTTATGGAATCCCAAGACTGTCAACATTAAAAAGATTGTGCAAGACATTCATTAGAAAATGGTAGAAGTGACCAGTTTTGATTTTTCATTAATCTTATTTAACATCTATGGTCCTACATCTACCCAAGATAAGAAAAAGTTATGGAACTGTTTAACATCTCGAATTTAGAATCTCACCGATCAAAATGTAATACTTGGAGGTGAATTCAACGTGATCCTTAACATGTCAGAAAAAATAGGTGGTATATGTCCGCCTTTAAGAACCATACATGACTTCTCTTCATTGTTATCAGACAATAATCTAATGGATGTGGTTCCATCCTCTGGTACATTCACATGGACAAACAAGAGAGAAAAATTTGCACAAATTGCTAGTCAATTGGATAGGTTCCTAGTATCACAAGAATGGAAGCTCATAAATGTTCATTTCTAATCAGACATCCTCCCATTACCAGGGTCAGATCACTTCCCAATAATGTTGTCCATAAACAATGCAAGAGTTTTGAATAGTCACAAATCATCATTCAAATTTGAAAAAATGTGGCTTAGGCACCCACAATTCTTGCCTTTGATTAAACAATGGTGGGTGAGTTCACCGTTTGTGGCGGGAACTAAAATGTATCAGCTGGAAATGAAGCTGAAACATGTCAAAAGCTGTATCAAAAAATGGAATGAAGTAGTGTTTAAAAACATATTTCAGCAAAAAGATTTGGTCAGACAACAACTGTCACAATTACATGAGCATACTATAAAACATGGTATGGATAATGACACATAAAACACACAAAGAGAACTCCAAGAGGAATGGGAAGAGTTGTTCTCTTGGGAGGAAGAATATTGGAAATAGAAATCATGAGAACTATGGCTTAGAGAAGGAGAGAAGAATACTAAATTCTTCCATGATTCAGCTAAGGAAAAAAGACCAAACAACACAATCTTTTCTATCATTGAAATGTCTTCAAGGAAGACATTAACAAATGCTCAAGAAATCCAACATGAAGGAGTTAGCGTCTTTGAAAATCTACTTGCTCCTGCTCAAGCCCCATCCCCATCTCAAGACCAACTTAATGAAATTCTTGCTTCTATCCCATGCATAGTTACACAACAAGATAACCATATGCCAATGGCCCCCTTTACCATTCAAGAACTGAGACAAGTGGTGTTCTCACTCCCATCAGATAAAGCCCCAAGCCTGGATGGCTATACTCCACTCTTTTTTCAGGCATGTTGGGAGGTTGTTGGCTGGGAGTTGCTAGCAGCAGTGGAAGAATCAAGGAAAAGCAAGTCAATGCTAAAATATTTCAATACAACCAATATTGCTATTATACCTAAAATGAAAGATCCAAAATCTTTTGCAGATTTCTGACCTATATCACTTTGCAACACAGTATATAAAATCATCACCAAAGCCATATATATGAGACTATAGAGTCTCATTCCTTCAATTATCTCCCAATAATAGGGAGGTTTTATCCCAGGTCGAGAAACCATGGAAGGAGCACTAGTTGCCCATGAAGCACTCCATTCTATTGAAAAGGACCAGTCACCTAATTTTGTTATCAAATTGGACATGATGAAAGCATATGACAGAGTAAATTGGGATTTCCTTATTCAAGTCCTTCTCAAATTTGGTTTCTCACAGCAGTGGTGTAAATGGATACAAGCATGTATTTCAGGGGCCTGGTTCTCGATCATCATTAATGGAAACCTGACTGGATTCTTTTCCTCTACTCAGGGAATCAGACAGGGAGATCCAATAGCCCCCATCCTTTTCATACTAATGGCAGAAGCTTTAAGTAGAACAATCAAGAAGCAACATACAATGGGTTTTTTGAGTGGAGCAAAAATTGGGGGTACAGATATTTCAGTCACCCATTCCATTTTTGCAGATGACACATTATTATTTGGAAAATTAGAAGTTAAGGAAGCAAAAAGAATAAAGTATGTCCTAGACCTTTATGCAGTAGTATCTGGACAGAAAATTAATGCACAAAAGTCACAAATATACCTGTTCAATACTAAGCCAACTCATCTCGACCAAAATTGTACAAGTTCTAGATTTTTCAGTGGACATCTTGCCCTCAAACTACCTCGGGATTCCGTTCTTTGTAGGAATGAAAAAAGCAACTTATTGGTCATCTGTTATAGAAAGAATTAAGATTAGAAAATTGGAATGGAAAGAAAGGTGTCTTTCCTTATCAGACCAAATATTACTCATGAAATCTGTCCTCTCAGCAATTCTAAATTACTGTCTAGCTATTTTAAAAGCCCCATCATCAATTTACAGCAAATACAAAAATTGATTAAAGGATTCCTTTGGACAGCAAACATGAGTGGGGAGAAAAAAGATACCTCTGATCTCATTAAAAGACATGGAAAAGGGTTCAAATTTTGGAGGGGTAGGAGTTCATGATTTAACAATCCACAACAAAGCATTTGGAGGGAAATTAGTATGGTAGATGTACACAAAACCACATAATAAATGGTGTCAGATCATGTAGCAAAAATACCTTGACAATGATAATTCAATTTGAATCCTCACCATTTCAGATTCACCCAAAGGGTCAGCGATTTGGAACTTCATGATATCCTCAAGAGAAATAATATACAATTATGTTACATGGGAAGTGAATAACGGGTCAAATATCAAATTTTGGAGAGATTCTTGGAATGGACAGCCTTTTCTCCTATCACCAATTGTTCCCCAAGAAATTATCATTGCAACAGAACATGAATGGGGGAGATACCTTATAGACTTTGTATCAGTTGTTAACTTGTTCTCAGGAAAAATACAATGGAAAGACCCGAAAGAACTGCATCTTACAAGACAAAACACTGAACTACTTTGCAGAATCCTCACAGAAAGATAAACATATTACTTAGATAAGGAAGATAAGATAGTCTAGGCTCTAGAAAAAGATGGTAAATACTCTATTAGAGAAGGATATAAAACTCTGCAATAGGTGGAACTACAAAACACTCCCTCTCGAGCATATCACTTTTGCTGGAATCAAGCTACTCTGCCTAAAGCAGGATGCTTCTCATGGCTTGCATTGAACAAAAGAATCCTTACAAGCGACATGCTAGAAAATTTTTGCATTACTCAGGCCTTTCAATGCCCTCTATGCAAATATATAACTGAGACATGGGATCACTTGTTATTGCAATGCACTTTTGCACAGAAGTGCTGGCTATTTGTTCTCAACAAACTTGGTTATTGTACACCACTACCTAATAAATTGTGGGATCTATTTGAATCTTGGCCATAATTACATCAAGATTCACTTCTTGCAAACATCTGGAAATGTGCTCCCTCCCTAATAATCTGGTCAATATGGTGGGAATGTAATAAAAGGTTATTTAGAAATGAAACCTCAAGTCTGGAAAAAGTGCTGGAAACAATAGAGAAATCAATATCCGAGGTTGTTAATGTGAGCATATATAGATGTGGTTATAATCCTACCTTGACAACATGGGACACCTCAATCTTGAAAAATTGGGAAATACTTAATATTCCCACGGGTTGGGAAAATCTAAAAAAGTCTTCTGGCCAGGTAGATTGATCAACTATTCGGTGGCAACCCCCTCTGCCTCATAACATGAAACTGAACTTTGATGGAGCTTCTCAAGGAAACCCTAGAAAATTAGGATTGGGAGCTTGTATTAGGGATTTTAAGGGGAATCTAATAGGATGTGCTACCTCCCAATTACCAATAGGAACAAACAATACTGTAGAAGCTCATGCAATGCTGGTAGGTCTTATCTTGGAAAAACAGTGTGGGATTAAGAATATACATGTAGAAGGAGATTCACAGGTAATAATTAATGCATGTGTTAAAAGGGAGTCAAAGAACTGGAAGTTAGAGTACATTCTAACACAAATATGGTGCATGCTAGACAACTTTCCCAATCTAACAATATCACACACACTTAGAGAAGGAAACAGAGTAGCGGATCTACTATCAAATATGGGTTGCAATGGCATAGAAAGAATGGACATAAATGCTAGTAACACTGCAAAAAATTGGCCTGAATTGCAACAGGTGGTGAACATAGATAAATCATTTATTTAAACTGTAGAGATAATCATTGGGACTGTGGAATAATTAAGCAAACTGAGATATGTGACAAGTTGATATCATCTTACCTATTTGCCGTATCAATGTGAGATTGTAAACATATCTTAATTCCGATCACTGAGGAGAAAAATACATGAAACTTATGCAAAGCAATGAATAAAAGGTGATTTACATATCAAAATCACAATACAAATTTTGTTTATGTCGGTTGTACATATAGGTGCAGCTGGTCGATAGTTCTCATCAGTTTCTCCTGGTCGGTAATGGTCGTCGGTTTCTTCTGGTTGGTAACTCTCGTCGGTTTCTCTTGGTCGGTAATGGTTGTCAGTTTCTCCTGGTCGATAATGGTCGGTGATATTTGTTGGTTGACCTTGTTATCGGCTCTGCTAGTCAGTTCTAGTACAAAATTTGATTAAGCTATATTTAGAAAATAAATATTTTAGCTAATGTTCTTCAAGTTTGGCGGAAAACATGTGGGAAGAGGAAAAGTATCGTAGAATGCAAATTATGAAACAAGCACTTCACCGGTCTGTGGAGATCAAGTGACATCACCAAAATTATTTTTGAACTGGTATAGTACACTTAATTAATGATTAAATAAAGAGGTGTTCTAAATATCAAAGTATTCACATGGCTGAGGGATGTGTGGCAAAGCGCTATTGACAGGGATACTGAATGATCTTTCACACAAATTGTGGAGTATGTGTATCATTAATCGCTATGTTAAAACCCCAAATTGATCATAATGCAACATATTCAAGTTTTGGCAAGCATAAAAGAATGATAATGGCTCTGCAAATTGTGGACTGTACACCTTGCGGACAATGTGCTACTCATCACGCCGAAGTCCTTCCCAAGAACTATAGAATTTTTATTCCATCACCAGATGAAGATGAAGCCCTCCCTTGTCACATTGGAGATTCAGTACTGGATGGTATGTTTATCTTGCATTCTTCAATTACTAGGTCTACAATTAAAAAGATTATTGGTTATGAAAACATAGAGCCACACACAAAGTAATTTCTCTATCCTTCAAAATTGGTCTCTATCTTCTTCTCAAATGCCATGGACTTGATGTAATCAGTTGAATTACTGGTAAAGTTAGCTCATAAGGTTGTCATTCCCAAGTATTGGGATGAAAACAAACTTAAAAAAGCCATAGAAAAATATGACCTATGGACAGGGCAGGCACTAGTTAGCAGTTTATTTCCAAGGCATGCACTCCTTTCTAACCATACTGTAATGGTTATATATGAAAATGTAAAAAGGGTGCTGAAAGCCTAGAATAGTCGGCAACTAAAGGATGTAATGCAATCCTCAGGGTCGATAATGGACTTTGCTTGGCAAGAAAAAATCCACATGGTGGTAGAAGCGCTACTTAAGCTATTAGAGGAGGATTATTTTGTAGAGGAGTCAATACCTAGGGGTCAAGAAATAGACCCAACAACAATCATGACTTCCATTACTCAGAGCCATTTGCATTGTGAAGTTAGCTCAGCCCAAGTTCCTTTTGACCAAACACAAAATTCATGGTAACAGGCTACCCAAGATCCAGGATGGGCTAATAGAAATCAATCCCACAATGATGATGGCTGGAATGCAGACAATTGGGGGTGGTCCCCATGCTCTCAACCAAACTAGGTATCCTCATAATTGGATGTCATGGAAGAATAAAGCAATAAACTGGGCAATTTTGTAATTTTGATCTTTTTGATGGGTAAAAATGTGCCGTTCTTCAAAGCCGAGACATACCAAAATTACAGTGGTAATAGAAGCCCCGAGTGGCTGCACAGTTTACTAGGGTTTCAAATAGTACATCACTTCCTGGTGCCCGATCATAATTTTTGTAAATGCAATTTTTGGTGGGTTTCATTCCAAAAATATTTAGTGGTCAGCATGGGTGGCATTTTGGTAAATCGATAATGTCTATTGTATATGAATGAAGCTGTTGAACATAGTTAAGTTATTAGTGACCATCTTTTTTCAAAGACATATTTGAAGGTGTTAAAAAGATAACATTTGGGTAACCACTTATTAATATTGTAATGCATCAAGCCGATGGGCCTTGGTTAATAGTTAATGAATAGCGCGGTTGGTGATTAGTGATTAGTGAAACCAATGACTTAGGTCATGTTTGTAATAGGGAAGTAGTTATAATATCAATAGATCTTTTATATCAAGCTATGAAGCTGGGTTTTCTTATTGGTTCTTTCCCGGCAGAGCTCTTGAACCAGTTTTATTAAATAAATATATCAGTGGTAATTCTACTTTTTCCTAAAAAAAAAAACACTTAAGAAGAAATGATCAATACTCCCTAAGCATGCATTCACTGTAATCTCAAGATATATTTGGGGAATCTGTGAAACCATTTCCTCTAATTATCCTTTTTTATTTTTACTTCCCTCTCCCCATATGTTGTGAGAATTACTTATTTTCTCAATCTTAACAGACTGGATGCTTTTAACCCAGGCTAGTGTCTTTTCTTTATGCTCATAAATTCTCACCATTTCTAATAAAGGAACCTTAATAGTAAGCTGAGAAAGCAATTGAAACATGTCTTTAAGTATGTAATCTGCCATTTCAAAAGACATACATATATTTTCTCCACCCTTCTTTGATTTATTGTTTTCTTCCTTTTGTTTCTGCTTTAAATCCTCCCCACTAGGCCTAACAGACTTGTCATTCTCCCTTGCTTCCACCTTTGGTGAAGCAATATCCTTATTTAGATTTAAAAACTCATCCCTTTTATCCCAGGATTTACTTCTTACATCCTTGATCTTGATCATGTCCTTTTCTTTATTCTTTGTTATGTCCTTAGGCTCTTTGATGAACATGCTAGCTGATGACATGTAACTGATTGAATGATTGACAATGTTAAGTTGAAGATAATGCAAGGAATTAAATCAGTTAATGTATTGTATTGTCATTGATGTCAACTTGATATCATTTGTACGGTCATGTACATAATGCCAAAGACTTTAGAAAACCAAAGGAACAAAGGTTATGCTTTCAAAAATGCATAAAAGTCAAGTATTCACTAAGTGAAAAACAACACTGATGGAGTGCACACTGACGAATAGAGAAAAGAAGAATAGTCATAGTGATACCCGATGATCAGAAGCATAGTGTTGCTTGATGAAGCAAAATCACAGTGATTCCTGACAAGCAAAGTCAGAAGGTTGCCCGACGAGTAAACTTCCAATGATGCCCAACAAACAAAGATAATAGAGCTAACTAGAGTCTCACCGACGGAACTATCAGTTGTCACCAACAACTAATTGCAATGGTGACCGATGGAACAAAGAGTTCAGAAAATGAAAAAATATCTAGCTGGCAGAGCTAAAAATAGACTTAACTGGTTGTTTACTTTGTTTTATTTGACCAGAGATAAGTGATTGATTTAAATATGATTTGTACAGTTGGAAAGAAGATATCTATGAGACAAATCAAGAGTTATGCTTTAAATCTAATTGGCTGGATTGTTTTTCACGCCAAGAATCAAGAATCAAGAAACAATGAATATCATGTCTATATAAGAGACAAGCTTAATTCATTTATGAATGGGATTAAGGGGAGTGGATAAAAAGAGGATGCTGAAGAGAAACTGATGAAGAACAACTTCATGCAGTCCTGATCAAATAAGCTGAAGGAAGAGCTAAGGAATTCTGCAGACACCGATGAACAGTGAGCACAACATCACAGAGTAGAAAGTATGGAGCACAAATGATTGAATTGATACATTGGTCATAGAGGTAATGTACTTAAATAGATCTAAAAATATGCAATTCAAAGTTGCAATATGAACAGGTCATAGTGTTTCAGTTTATCCATTGAAGCATCAAGTCTCTTAACCGAGCAAGACTTAACAATATTCTATATATTGAGGTACATCTCAAGGAGTGCCAAAAAGGTTGATTCATGAAAGTAGAATTGGACTTTCCCGATACCTATTGACAGTATAAGAAGGAGGCTGATTCAAGGATGGTAGCAATAGATGCCCGATGCTAAGTGATAACCTCTATGTATAAAATCCTCTAACAAGGTCGCACTTAACAATGTGTTTATAACCTTTAACAGGGTTGGCTCCTAACAAGGTTCACTTCAGAAGAGTGAAAATTTGGGGTACCGGTCCCAGTGGGTTTTCCCCTAATAGGGTTTCCATGTTAAAATTCATGTGTTATGTGTGTGTGATTCATTTCTTTACTATTTTGTATCTTACATAGCTAACTCTGGATTGATTGGTATACTCTACTTATTTACCGAGTTTCAGTAAATAGTTATACTACTTATCGGTAATCAAGAAAGAATAAGAATTGATAGAGAAAACTGACAGACAATTAATCATTATTAGTATTTCATGGCATGCATATTGTAGGGACATAATAATCTAAGGTTTATTGATTGGTGGTTAAGTTTGAAGGATAAATTATTGAGGCCACTGATTTACCCCCCTCTCAATTTTTACTAACAATTGGTATCAGAGCTTGTGTGATTAGAAAGGAAGGTTTCAAGACCTAAGTCAAGATCACAAGATGAATAGACGAGATGTGCCTTAGTTGAACAAAGACAACTTTTCTTCATGGCAAAGAAGGATAAGACTCCACTTATCAGGTATTGGTAATTATGTTACTCAATTCCTAGATACAGAATGTGTTGCCCACAGGAGTATTGATAGTAGATCAATTGAGAGAGAAGCATGAGCACAACTGCATAGTCATACATCTTTCTTCCTCACTCTCTGATGCTGAATTTGAAGATGTCAAAGATTGAAAAATTGCAAAGAAGATGTTGGAAAAACTAAAGCTTGTACATGGAGGTGATGCAAATGTTTTGAGAGCCAAGGCAGAAAGCCTTAGAGGAAAGTTTGATGATCTCAGAATGAAAGAAGGAGAAAACATCACATAGTACAACACAAGAATCAAAGAAGCAGTTAATGCTATATGAGGAGTTGGAGGTACACTTGAAGAGGAGACAGTGGCAAGTAAAATCTTAAGAACCTTACTGCTTGTATATGCTATTAGAGTTTTTTCCATTCAAGAAATGAGAGCAGTAGAAAAAAATACAGTTACTCTTGATAGTTTAATTGGTAGACTGATTTCATTTGAGATGAATAACTTTAATAATAGTGTCTTACCAAACTTAGAGTCTACATTTAATTCTTCTATGATAATAAGTAGATCAAGTCATAAACACACATCTAGAAGAGATAGTGAAAGTGAAAGTGAAGAAGAAGATCTAGATGAAATATAAGCACTTATGGCTAGAAGAATGCAGAGAGGCAAAGGTAAATAAAAAGGCAAGTTACCACTTGTATGCTTTAATTGTAAAGAGATTGGACACTTTGTTGCAAGATGTCCTAATAGAAGAAAAGATGACAGAGTTAATGATAGATCTTTTGAGAATAAATCTGACAGATGTGATAACAAAGATTACAGAAATTACTGACAATCAGAAAGAAGAGATACCCAAGACTACAAGGACAAAGGCAAGAAAGCCAACTACCTAGCTTCTTGCAAAGATGAAGATATTGACACCAAACCTGATGAAGACATCGAGATGGTGTTTGTGGCTGTGAAAGATGATTAAGATGAAGATGAAAGTTATGTAGAATCTGCACTCATATCTAAGGTTAGCAAGAATGACATCTAGATTATAGATAGTGGTTGCACTCACCACATGACTGGTGACAAAGAAAATTTTAACACTTTTGAGTATTACAATGGTGGTACAGTAAGAATGGGTAATGATACACCTTGTCCAGTTTAAGGTAAAGGAACTATAATGTTGAATAACCTGATTAAATGTGAAAATTCTTATTGGGTAAAATGATTGAATTATAATCTTTTGAGTGTTTCTCAGCTAAATAATTTAGGTCATAGAGTAGCATTTGAGAATAAGAAGGCAAATATCTTCAATGAATCAGGAAGATTGATTGGTACCAGTGAACAGACCAAAGGTAACTTATTCTATCTGAATGATACTAACACCACTTGCTTAATGAATAGAAAGGAAGACATATGGTTGTGGCACAAAAGATTGTGTCATGTTAATTTTGACAACATGACGAAAATAAGTAGAAGGAGAAATGTAAGAGGCTGACTGATGATGACAAAGCCCGACAACATCATGTGCAAGAATTGTCAAAAGGGTAAGATGACAAAGTCTAGTTTCAAAAGTAATGCCCATACATCTGATGATATTCTATAATTAGTCCATACTGATCTATGTGGACCAATGAGGATAAAGAGTTATTATGGAGATAGATATTTTATTGTCTTTGTTGATGATTACTCTAGAATGATGACAGTTATGTTTCTAAAAGATAAATATGAAGCATTCAAGATGTTTAAATGGTATAAGGATATGGTAGAGAAACAAAGTGGTAGGATATGAAATGTTTGAGATCAGATAGAGGAGGAGAGTTTCTATTAGATGAATTCACTAATTTCTATAATTAGCATGGTATAAAAAGACAGGTTTCTGCACCAAGGACACCGCATCAAAATGGGATTGCTGAGAGAAGGAACATATCAATAGTTGATTGTGCTAGAACATTGATGATAGAGAAAGGCATCACCCAAATCTTTTGGAGGGAAGCTGTCAGTACTGCTGTCTACACATTAAACAAAGTACAATTGAAGAAGGACACAAAGAAGACACCCTATGAGCTATGGTATGGTAAAACACCCAATGTAAGTTACTTCAAAATCTTTGGTAGTCAGTGTTATATCTTAAAGGATGATAGAAATGGAAATCTTGATGCCAAGAGTGATGAAGGTGTCTTTCTAGGGTATTCCACCAAAATCAAGGCTTATAAATGTCTTATTAAGGCCTCTAACAAAATTGTTGAAAGTGAAAATATAAAGATAGATGAATTTGCAGAAAAGAATGAGTTGGAAAGAACAAAAGAACCAGAAGACTACAACAAGTTTGTATACTGTGAAGAACCCAACACTCTGCCCGAGCAATAGTACTTAATTCCTGAGCAACAGAATGTTGTAACCGACGGTCAGGTTGCAAATACCGACGGTTAGGATATTGATCAAAATAATGTGTAAGGTGATGAAGAATAGAATGAAGGACAAAATGATGATCAAGCTGATAGACAAAGAACTGTACCTATACTTGCAATATATGTAAGAAGAAACCATCTAGAGATCTAGATCATAGGAGATAAGAAAGTTGGTACAAGAATAAGAAGTAAGTCTTTAAACTCAAGTTGTTTAATTTGTGAGTTTGAACCAAAATCTATCAATACTGCACTTGATAATGAAGAATGGATAAGTGCTATGAATGATGAGATTGAGCAGATTGAGAAGAAAAAGACATGGTAACTTGTGCCAAGACCAGATGACAAGAATGTCATCAGTACTAAATATACATTCAGGAATAAGTTGAATGAGGATGGAGAAGTCACAAGAAACAAAGCAAGACTAGTATGCAAGGGGTATGCACAAGAGGAAGGTATTGACTATGGAGAGACCTTTTCACCCATTGTTAGGCTAGAAGGTGTAAGAATACTACTTGCTTATGCTACATTCAAAGGATTCAAGGTATACCAGATGGATGTCAAGTCAACATTCCTAAATGAAATACTTGAAGAAGAGGTATACATTGAGCAACCAGAAGGGTTTGTAGATCCAGACAAGAGAAACATGGTATGTAGACTTCATAAAGCCTTGTATGGATTGAAACAAGCTCCTAGAGACTGGTATGAATGACTTCATTCCTATCTTATAAGTATTGGGTTTGTAAGGACTAGTGAAAACAATAATCTTTATTTGAAGGAAGATACTGATGCTACCACTTTGATTGCTGAAATATTTGTTGATGACATCATATTTGGAGGCAATGATATACTATGTAAATCATTTTCTAATGAGATGAGAAAAGAGTTTGAGATGTCTATGTTTGGAGAGATCAAGTTCTTTCTTGGTGTATAGATCATTCAACAAAGCGAAGGTATTTTCATTACACAATTCAAATACATTAAAGAGGTCCTGAAAATATTCAAGATGGAAGATTCCAAACCAGTTGGAACACCGATGGATAATGGATGCAAGTTAACAAAAGAAGACAAGACAATAGAGGTAAATTAGACTTTGTATAGATCAATGATTGGAAAACTCATGTATGTTGTACACACTAGACCAGATATTGCACATGCAGTAGGAATAGTTGCTAGATTTTATGCTAACCCCAGGGACTCACATATGACTGTTGTAAAAAGAATTTTAAGATATCTTAAGAATACTAAGGAATATGGCTTATGGTATAGAAGAGAAGGAAAATTTTAACTTAAGGTGTTTACCGATGTTGATTGGGCTGGAAATCTTGATGACCGAAAGAGAATAACTGGAGGAGCATTCTTTATGGGTCATAGACTTGTCACATGGATTAGCAAAAAGCAAGGATGCATCTCTCAGTCTACTGCACAAGAAGAGTATGTTTTTGCTGCTGCAAATTGCTCAAATATTGCATGGATCAAATAGTTACTGGAAGCTATGCATATGAAGATCTTAGAACCAGTAATTATCTATTGTGATAGCACCAGTGCAATAAACATTTCCAAGAATCTAGTCATGCATGCTAAGACTAAACACATTGCTATCAAGTATCATTATTTGAGAGAACAAGTTCAAGCAAAGGAAGTGACACTTGAGTATGTCCAATCCAAAGAAAAACTAGCTGATATCTTCACCAAACCACTACCCAAGGATCGATTTGAGTACTTGAGAAAGAGACTAGGGGTTAAACCCTTGTCTACCAATTAGTAAAATGATTGAAGGCTACATCAGCCTACATATTATCAGAATATCATTAATGTTGATGCAAGCAAAGAGATGAACTTCAAAGCTACATCTATATACATACATGTATATATCTTCACCGAACACCATAGCTTATTGATGTATTGCTGATGGATAAGGGAAATTCAAGGAATACATTATGGATGGAGAGAAATGATTGTTTGACATTAATGTTAGATATTTGTGAGATATTTGTTTGGCATTGTTGTCAAAGGGAGAGAAATTATCCATATTGTCAGATCTTTCTGGAAAGGGAAAGAGATTATCCATTATCACATTACTCAAACAAGGAGAGATTATATCCTTAGGGAAAGAAATTGTATGGAAAGATTATACAAAGGGAGAGTTGCTGACAAGAGAAAAAGACATCAAAGAAGAAGAACAGTCAAGGAAGAGAAATTGACACATGGAAAGAACACAACACATCAGAATACAGAGAGCTACAATAATCAAATCTAAGCTAAAACAGAGCTTACCGATGGTTAGACATTTATTGGTTATCAAAACAAAAAGATTGGTAGTTTGATGAAATCTCAACTGTTATATTTCATATTGTATTAGAAATAGTATAGTGTGAAAATATAGTATGTTGCCATCAATGCCAAAGGGAGAGATTGATGACATGTAACTAATTGAATGATTGATATATTAAGTTGAAGATAATGCAAGGCATTAAATTAGTTAATGTATTGTATTGTCATTGATGTCAACTTGATATCATCTGTACAGTCATGTACATAATGCCAAAGAATTTAGAAAACCAAAGGAACAAAGGTTATGCTTTCAACAATGCATAAAATTCAAGTATTCACTAAGTGACAAACAACATCGACGGAGTGCACATTGACGGACAGAGCAAAGAAGAACAATCATTGTGATACCTGACGATCATAAGCATAGTATTGCCTGATGAAGCTAAATCACAGTGATGCCCGATGAGCAAAGTCATAAGGTTTCCCAACGAGTAAAATTCCAATGATGCCCGACAGACGGAGATCATGAAGCTAATTGGACTCTCACCGACAGAATTGTTAGTTGTCACTGAAAACTAACTGCAATGGTGATCGACAGAATAGAGAGTTAAAAAAATGACAAAATATCTAGTTGGCAGAGCTAAAAATAGACTTAACTGGTTATTTATTTTGTTTTATTCGACCAGAGATAAGTGATTGATTTAAAGATGAATTGTACAGTTGGAAAAAAGATATCTACAAGAAAAATTAGGAGTTATTCTTTAAATCTAATTGGCTAGATTGTTTTTCACGCCAAGAATCAAGAATCAAGAAACAATGAATATCATGTCTATTAAAGAGACAAGCTTAATTCATTTACGAATGGGATTAAGGGGAGTGAATAAAAAGAGGATGCTGAAGAGAAACTAATGAAGAACAACTTCATGCATTCCTGATCAAACAAGATGAAGGAAGAGCTAAGGAATTCTACAGACACCGAAGAATAGTGAGCAAAGCATCATAGAGAAAAAAGTATGGAGCACAAAGGATTGAATTGATATATTGGTCAGAGAGGTAATGTACTTAAATAGATTTGAAAATCTGCAATTCAAATTTGTAATATGAACAGGTCATAGTGTTTTAGTTTAACCATTGAAGCATCAAGTTCCTTAATCGAGAAGGACTTAACAATCTTCTATATATTGAGGTACATCTCAAGGAGTGCCAAAAAGGTTGATTCATGAAACTAGCATTGGACTTTCCCGATACCTATTGACAGTCTAAGAAGGAGGATGATTCAAGGATGGTAGCAATAGATGCCTGATACTAAGTGACAACCTCTATGTATAAAATCCTCTAACAAGGTCTCACTTAATAGTGTGTTTGTAACCTTTAACAGGGTTGGGTCCTAACATGGCTCACTTCAGAAGAGTGAAAATTTGGGGTACCGGTCCCAGTGGTTTTTCTCCTGTCAGGGTTTCCATGTTAAAATTCATGTGTTATGTGTGTATGATTCATCTCTTTACTATTTTGTATCTTACATAGCTAACTCTAGATTGATCGGTATACTCTGCTTATTTATTGAGTTTTGGTAAATAGTTATACTGCTTATCGGTAATCAGGAAAGAATAAGGATTGACAGAGAAAACCGACAGACAGTTAATCATTATTAGCATTTCATGGCATGCATCTTTTAGGGACATAATAATCTGAGGTTTATTGATTGGTGGTTAAGTTTGAAGGATAAATTATTGAGGCCACTGATTCACCCCCCCTCTCAGTTATTACTAACACTAGTGGCCTTCCCTTTCTCTTTGCACATTGTTCCATTTCTCAAGAGGTAATCACTCTTGACTTGATAGACCATAGCAATATTTATCCTAGAAATTTCTTCAATAGAAGGTCTTCTTAAAGACACTGAGTCTTTACTTTGTTAAGCATTGCAGAAATCACCATCAACATTGGACTTACCATTAGATAACACTTGTTGTTGATAAGACCCAATCGTATGCCTATGATCATTAACATCACATTCCTAAGAATCAAATTCAGAAACAACATGTACTTCTTCAACATAGGAATTAGTCATCAAAAAATCATTATCATTATCTAATACTGTCCTATCCTCTTGTTCAACTTGTGCTTGTTCCTCAACAGTAACAAATTGTGCAACAACACAATAATCTAGTAAATGGGGTGATTGGCAAGGAAAACACCAAGGAGTATCCTCATTTACATTTATAGTGTTATTCTACAAATTTTCAGGCATTTATTTATCTTGTTTATTCTTTTTTGGTTGTTGAAGTGGTCTCCCATCCTTCCATTATGTGTTATATGAGTGATTCTGCAATCTTGGCTGCCTACTAAAATTATTGAATGGAGGTTTTTCTTGTCCAAAACCTTTGTCATTCTTTACATTTCTGGTCTTTAAATCTTTTAAAGCTCTCAACACTTTATCAAAATTACCATTCTCTTTTGATTTTGATCCAGCAGGATTGTCTGGTTCTTTCCTATTTCCTTTGTTGAAAAGTTTAGGATCTTCCCTTCTCTCAAGCTTACCTAAAGCTCTTCTATTGCTTTCAATATTAATGGCCATCCTAAAATCATCCCTCAGAGTATGAGGGTCATTATCTATGAGTAAATAGGCCATCTTAGCATCAAATGCATTGAAATATGTTGCTAGACATACATTTTCTTCTAATCTTAATACCTAAAACAATTTATACATTGCCTTTTGGAATATGATGTTAAAATCAGTGGTAGCATCATTTTGTGATTTCTTAATATTATTGAATTCATTCAACATAAAACTTTCATTAGCTTTATCACCATATTATTCTTTAAAACATCTCTCAAATTCTTCCCATGAACAAATAATATCATTTGGTAAACCCCTATATTAATCCCTGACATCTCCAGTCAAAGATTGTACAAATAGTTTCATCACTACATCCTCATGTTCCACCTCATAATAATTCAACATATCAGTGAATGCTCTAAGATTTTCTTCACCTATGATTGCATTATTTCTACTAAACTTCGTGATCTTATCTCTCAACTCATATGGAACAAAGCTAGGCTGATCTGGGATTCCATAAAAAAATAGTTGTCTATATCTATCTACTTGTATAGGTCTCCTTTGGAAATTCCCTCCAACAACTTGGCCACTAGTACTTGCTCCAATGTTTGTCCCAAACTATTGTCCATTTGATACTTGTATCTGAACTATCACTTTAGGTACAACTTGGGATACTGGTCCCATTATAACTCCAACAACACCACCACCCTGAACACTTTGGAAAAATGGAATGGTTGTAGCACTTACATTCTGTTGTACCTAAGGGACTGAACTAGATAAACACTAGAAACTAGATGGGGCTACACTTTCATAAGGGTTATGTTTGTAGACTTCTTTAGAAAACAAATTTTCTTTCTCATTTCTGCCATGGAAGCTTCCATCTCAACCCTTTCCAATTCCTTGGCAAAAATTTCACTCTCTTTCCTTTCCCTCTCTAATTCAATATCAACTTGGGATAATCCCTCTGGAATGTGGCCTTGATCTTTTTGTTCATTGATCTTTATCCTAAACATCTTTTGTTTCCCTTTATCTAAAATAGGCTTAAGGGTTTTCTTTGGTTTAGAATTTATTTGGGTCCTAGGATTTTCAACTTTTGAAAGGACCTCTGCCACAACATGACCCCTATCAACTGGTTTAGGTTCTTCATAGTTCATTTATTTAAGGGAAACCATCTTTCTTCTCAGGCTACCCCTTTTCTATCACAACATTCATAACCTCAGACTCCTTTTCCTTTTCCTTTTTCTTTCTTAACTCAATTTTTTCTTGGATCTTCTTTTGAAGGTTATCTATGTCTCCAAAGACATCCTTTGGATTTGACAATATTATCTTAGATCCAAAAGTATTACCAAGATCAATTAGATCTATATTTTCTTGTTCCTGAATAGCTATATAAGGATATTCTTCTATAAAACCAAAATGAGGAGGTACACCAATGATGCTTTGGTTACTTCCACTTCTACTCCGACCACTTTTTTTTATCAGAATACCAAACTTGAGTTACTTCCTTATTATGATGCATTATTTCCTCTTGAATAGGTGTTTTAAATAATGCATAAAAAAATCCCATAAAATCTGATTTAGAACCTTTAGAAGATGTTTCTAAAATTTTAGGAATAGGTTTCATAAGAGACTTACTTGCATTTTTACGCTTAGGTTTCCATGATGTGATAGCATTATTGATTTCTTGATTTCTTCTTGTGCAACTTCTCCTCAGATTCATAGGAAGCTCACCCTTTAATTTCTCTTTTGGATGCTACTTCAAGAAAGCTCTGGTATTCCTTACTTTAATCATAATTAGATACTCCTCCAAATATTGTCAAAAATGTTTAAAATATACACACACTAGTGCATAAATCTTAGAGTCACCACCCAATTACTTGGGGAAACAAATATTTGCAAAGTATCTGACAATCTTTATAGGATGTATACAATTTTCAATCTAACTGAAAATGCCCTCTCACAAACAAGCCTTAAATACCAACTTTATGATGGAAATAATGGACAACAAATACAAAAACCATGAGCTCAACCTTCAAATCATAAAAAAAGATGAAAATTCTATGCAACTTCATAATGGACAATAGTATTGACCATAATTTTTCAATTACTCCCCATCGGAGTCACCATCTTGTTGGTTCCTGAAAAGGGTTTAAACTTATAAATCTACCAACACACTCTTCACCAATTCTATAGAGAAGCCAACTCCAATTATTAAACTTCCTAAGAGGAATGGACCAACTGACAGGGATACTAAACTATCCTTCTACACTTAGGGTTCTGCAAGACCCAGGGAGGATTCCCTCAATCCACTCACAACCTCTGCACCTAGCTTGTGAAATGGATAAAAATTAGCAGAAATCTTACATAAACTCAAAGTAAATATGAGAATGCTGCAGATTCGCTAAATATTCAGTGATCCTCAACTAAATTGGAGCATGAGATGGGTATTATTGTAACACAACATAAAATAAAATGGTTTAACATGATTAATCAAATTTATAGAAAGGTTAGGTGATTTGAAATAGTACATGACTTATTAAGACACCATAACATTGATTAGTTCCTAATTCCACTGGGTATCAGAGTCATAAGCATATAAACTTTAGTATGACACAATTACATTAAATAATTTTAGATCTGAGAAAATATTGCCTTACAATATTCCTTAACTGCAACACTAACCCACACTTCTTATAAATATCCTTGAATAAACCTTATGAATCTATAAATTAGTTCAAGCACTTAGTCGACCATAAGATCAAAACATGAAATAAACTTGGATACATCATAACAATGCACTAAAATAGAAAGAAACCCTTGATTTATTTCTATTTAAAACTCATAAGACTCATACATAGGAGACAAATAGATCATAAATTATATATATTTGTTATCCAACTGCTATCTTCAGTCATAAATTAATTCATAACTCATAAACCCAAAACCTACAACAAAATTAGACACAATCCTTCAAAGTTTGCTCCGTGGATGCATTACAAATTTTTCAATATCATCTAGAGACTTGCTACTGGAACCTATCCTACCCAGAGAGTTCAGGACTAGAAATTTAGAACCCTTACTACTGGCTCTAAAGATCCCTTTATAGCAACAAGGGAGGAGCACTTAATGACAATTCACACCAGACTGTTCATCCATCACTTCTGTCTTAACTACCAACTACCTCAAAGTTATGAGGTCTATGTTATTTTCTAGCAATGGAGCTACTACCCCACTGCACCTTGACTTGCAATCAATTCCTTGGTGATACTATCACTTCAAAGATAGTTAGAAACCCACTCCCCATGTCCATTAAACACTATCATATGAAACTTTCCACTACAAAAGATTAAAATAATTCATCACCCTTACTCCTAAATTCTTCTCAGGATGGTGGCCTGATATGATCCTACTATACAAATCTATGCAATTCCTTTTTGTTTTACCTCACTAGCACATGTTAGATACATTAATGTAGACTCAAAAATCAATCTAATCCATCTATATTTCTGCAACTAGACCTTGCACCATTATGACAATCATATCCCTTGGCAATGAGTCATTAACCATATACCCATTTAGTGGTTATTTCACGCAACAAGCAATGGATCTAATTATCCCTCTATTTTTTTAAAAATATGTTTGAAACTTGGACATTGATCCTTACTCATGCTGGCGCATTGGGCGTTCCAAATCAGTTAACATGATATTATTCATGAAGTGGAAGATGGGCCCACAAATCTGGCATCGAGTAAAATAGACTATCAAACAACTAGGGGAAAGCTCATTCGATGACAAAAAATGTTCAAGAAACCAAAAAAACACATGGAAACATTTGGTCAGATCATGACCCAAATGATGATCTCTATAACAGCTCATGACCTAGTGACAAGCCATACTCGATCACATCTGAGACACTTGGTGCCCAATCACTAGCTCACACCCTCAGTGACTAACTGCCAACTTACCTTGTGACCTCGTGACTAGCAATTTTCATCACCGCTGTGACCTCATCTCCAACTCACTGGTTAATAACATATGAATCCAAAACTTCCATGAGTTGGCGACAAGCCTTACTATTTTGGACACATGGCGATCACTCTCAAACTCTCCAGCCTTAGAAGAATATTCCATTTAACCTCGCAAGCTCACAACCACCATTCATCTCTAGCTCTCAGCCTGTCCACGTGGAAGCATGTCGCAAAATCTATGAATACATCACTGACTGCCACTAACCCTCATGACCTCATGAACATTGACCTCAAGCTGTTAGTCGCTAAATTATGACCTAAAACTATTAACTTCCTTGATTTTCACAACCTCTTGACAACCTCTGATGCAGGAGCATCCTAGGTGTAAGAGAAATCTTGCCTCACCCAAAAATATTTTCTAGTTTCTTTTTTAATAAGGGCTATCTTGTGCAGAGCTTCTATTTATGGAATCATCCTACCAATAAAGTCTCATTGCAAGATCAAGTTTAGTTTTGTAGGTGTTGAATATTTTTGGTATTGGCAGTAGGGTAAATAAACTTCAAACTCACTTTTGAAGGCTTTATAGGCTCTGAATGGGGTCAAAACCTTGGCTGATTGTAGCTTGCACAAGTCTAGTGTTGTAAATAACTTCGTGGCATTTTTGGAATGGGGTTTTAATAGCCCACCGGGACAACAGGTGATGAGTTATGGTCTCTGGAAGTTGTGCTACCTGAATTTGAAGAGGTTAAAGTTCCTTCAAAATTTGTTTTTGGGCTCCGAAGTTGTTTGGGCCTATTCTAATATAGTGAAAATGACTAATTTTATCTTAGGGATGGTCGACCTCAAACTTTAGGGTTTAATTTCTAGAATCTTCTTGGGCTATTAAAATTGCCTATATATTGAAGACACATAGGGTGGTCTAGGGCAGTTGTGGGATATGCATCTGGTGGCTCTAGCTTGTAGAATATTGTAATAAAATTCCCATGTGGATGTGTATGTTATATTTTTGAATATTGAAATTTCATTTCATTGTGGATAATAGAAAGCCCATTTTTTGTCTTTGTAAATCATTATTATTCTCAATTTGTTATGTGTTTGTATTAATATAGGGAGTACCCTTCATCAAAACCACTCTCAAACTCTCTAACATTTCTTATTATGAGCCCTAACTACTGTGACTTAGCGAGCACTTACTCACCAGCTTGCAACCCCTAACCGCCAATCACCACTTAGACCACCAACTTTGTGACTAGCCACCACTCGCTAACTCATTGGTTTATGTGATAATCTTCTTCTTACCTCGTGAGTACACATAATCATGCAATGTAGAGGCCCACTCATCAAACCAACTATTTACCTTTTCCATGTGGTGCATTCTGGTTCTCTTCCTCACCTACCACATCACCATCTAGTCACCTTGGGCCAAAAAAATATTCCAAGTTGTCACTAAATTGTCTGCCACCATGCATGAGACCTCGACCAAATGGTGCTTGCCTTTTTGGAACTTCATATGTGTGCACTGTTGTATAAAAAACAAGTAATCTTGCGACACAACAAATGTGAGATAAACCCAACTACGATAACCCTTTCCTTTCTCTCCTGCTGCCATATTTCCAATACCCGCACAATCTATGATCTCACTGCAAATCTCAACATCAAAACATGGCCTCTCCAATCAGTTCACAAAGGTAAAATGCGGGCGCTAGAATATTTTAACATAATAATCTTAAAAATTGAGAGTACCATCAGTTTGACTTAAAAGTGATGTGTTTGGTCCAAAAGCGATATAATTTAAATGTGTTAGAACCTGCAACAAAAAACTAAAAAATGATAGAGAACATATTTGAATGCAATGTTGCAGAACTTTAAAAGTGATGTATGCTCTTTTAAATGCAATGAATTTAAAATCAAAGGTGATATATTTGAGATCAAATGCAAATTCCTTCAACTTAAAAGTGATTTTATGCAGGTCAGAAGTGACATTCTTCAGGTTAGAAGTGGCATTCTTCAGTTCATAAGTGATGTTATTTTTATGAGAAGAAATTTTATTTGTTTCAAGAGCGACGATCTTCTAGTTAGAAGAGATCTTCTACATTTTCCTGTAAACTATAAGCAAAAGTCTACAAAAATAAGCTCTGAAAATCGATTAGAATTAGTGAGGCGTGGGCCCTCCAGTGGGCATCATTATGTGTGTGTGTGTAATTCATGTATCACAAACCTATATAAGACATTAATATGAGCTTTCAAATAAACTTGATATAACTAGCTAAAACATCAAAATGAAATACATCATGAGCGTCTTATTGCTCTTTGTTTCCAAGGAGTTGTTAATTGCTATCAACTGCAAATAAGATTCAAGTGACAACTTAGAAAATGAGATTTGAATGATGCGTTGATGATCTAATTCTATTATGAGTGTAAATTCTATGCTACATGATGAAGAATACTAAGATGAAATTACAATTTTGCATTATAACAATTCTCATAATGATAAAGTCTATGTTAACATGATTATAAAGCAATTACTATGATGAGATTTTATGATCAATCCAATGTTATGCCTATGATTTTGATGGAAGTGGATCATTTTACTCTAATAATGAATCATATTTATAGGATTTCTCAAGGTGTATGGGGTGAGTTTGATTAACAATGATAAAGGTATGGTTGGAGTTAAAGGTTGATGATGTGCTCAAAATGGACGATCAAGATTGCCTTATGAGATTGGATGGTCAAGATAGAAAAGGCTTGGAGTGATCAATGTGAGCTTAAAGATGATCTCTCATTGGTTGATTTTATTTTTGTCATCTAGTGGTAGGTGAGAGATATTAGGATTTATTTAATTCAAAAAAAAAAATTACTTTAGCCATGTGGGATATGGAATTTTATGAGTGAGTCGGTTGGAATTGTTTTGTGAAGGGGGAATTAATTAATTGATAAAGATTTAATTAATTCAGGTGAACTATATAGTCAAATACTAAATTCAACAACATAATAGAAGAAATTATATTTTATTAATTAAATTACTTGAATTTAATTAATGTTGAACTTTGACCATTTTTTGGTGTATACAATATCCATAGTAACTAAGATACTAACAGGGGTGAGAGGCTTAAAAACTGATGGGACATGTTGGTGGTTTGTTGATAAAAACATATTTAGGGTAAACCTAGAAGCATCCTCTATATGATACAGTTGATGAGGGGATTCATGAACATTACTCTCATAATACGGTGGTGTGTCAACATGATGCCCACAAAATTTTGACATATCTACTCATATGATAAGCTGAAAGTTAGAATATTAAATTGATTTAAAACATACCAGCACTTGATATCTTAAAACCAATAGATTTTCCTCCTCGAGTCACCATGTGTGTGTTGATTATCTTCCTCCAAATGATGTACTCATTGATTTTCACACCAAAAATGAGCGATACTTGTAAAATTTTGGACTGAAACAGTCTAAGAAGTCCCACTGGGTGTGCAAAAAATTGTTGTAAATCAGGATTGTAGGCTTAGCAAATATGAGATATGACTATCCCATTGAAACATGGAAACATTCTCAGACTGTAGGTGATCTATGGTGAGAGTGAATCTCCAACTTACAAATCTGGTTCCTTGATGGTACTCACCTATACTATCTTTGAATGAGGAAAGGGTAAGAAAGAAACTTTTAATTTAAACCTATCCTAACAGGCGGTGTACCGATTAATGAAATGAGATTTGCAACCTATCAAGCTCACAAAAATTTCAATCAAATAACCCAAATGCTCTCTCAACTCAACTAAACATGTAATGCATAAATATTTCCTATAAATGGGTGAATGTAACTCTTGAATGGAGGAAAACCCAATTGGTTTTCTCAGCTACAAGCTATCAAACTCAACTAACACAACTTCAGACTTGCACTAACCATGTATCTTCTCCTATAAAATTTTGACTAAATGAGACAAATTAAAGGACCTAAATAAAAAAAATTGATCAAATTATTCATTCATAGCATGATACCATAAGTATTAAGAAGGAAAGTTGTTGCCATTTTATTGAAAACCAAGAAGCCATCTATTGCCAAAACTCAAAATATGTGAGCTAAAATAAAACCCTTCTTCTTGTCGTGTGAAAGGAGCCTTGAGAATCCAGACTCCATAAAACATGTCAAAGAATGTATATATATCTCAAAAACCATAAGCGTCGAGCAAGAAATAAAATCAAGTAAAAGGAGGGATTAAATTGCCAAAAACATGTAGTTGACTACCTCAAAACTCCCCAAGACTCATGCACTATCAATGTGGCACTAAAAATTGATGTCAAATTGAAGTGTAAATGCATTTCACCATCTCTCTCCTCTAAAATTCATGAAAATAACTCTTACCCTCCTCTTTGGATGCAGAAGAAAATCCCCCCAAAATAGGGATGAAATTTCCAAAAAGACCTAGTTTACTGCTCCAAAATTTATCTCAACTCCACATATGAACTAGGTAGAATTCAAACTACAGTATAATTTTCCAAAACTCCTCAAAATTTCCCTTTGAATCATTAAAAAAATAAAAATCACTCCCTCCAATCTTCAAACCCAAATTTATTTCACTTTCCCTTGGAGCATATGCAATCTCCAATTTTTACATATAAAATAATAATTTATTTAAGTGTTTTATAATGGAACACTTAATAAATTATTTTACAATTTATAAATCATGCGAAAAAATAATAATTTCCCCCATAAGGCTTAGCTGCATAAAAACTCCTAAATGATCAATAAAACACACGCAAACTCTTTTTTTACCTTTTTGTGATTTTTTTTTCTATTGCATATAAAGTATAAACTATTTGTACAAAAACCATCGGTAATGAGTTTTAGAGTATTACAAAACACTTAGTACTACTGAGAATGAAATTATATATGTTTTACATATTATAACCAACTTGAATATCAAAAATGGATGTTGAGCATGAAATTAGGGAGAACAGTCCCCCTCCTCCTCTTCTGCATCATTGGAGTCTAGGGAGACAGAGTTGTAACCAATGATCTCATGAGCTCTACCTCCTTGGTCAGTCCCCTGCTTTGTTGGGCCCATTGTCTCCTTCATCTGCCCTGATTTTCTCAATTGTTGAATGAATTCAACTAGTGTGAATTTGAACTCCTCTTTGTCCTTCATGGAGGTATACCCATGGGAAATATCAGTTTTCTCTATGGTGGCTCTACCATCTCTCAAAATTTGAAGGAACTTTCTCTCCTTCATCTTAGTAACCATTATGACCTACAAAGCAATATCAAATAAAATGAGTCTCCTACGAGATTCAGTAAGGTTCCTGTCCTTTCTTGTAAGCACATCATTATTTCGAGCCTTCCAGATGTTCCATAAAATAATAGAAGATAGTATAGACTAGAATGTGTTACAAAATTTGTTTCTATTAATAGAACCAAAAATAACATTTAAGGCATTAAAATGAGTATTGTATGAAAGGTCAAACATGTTCCAAATCTCAGAGGAAAAAATATGATTGAAGAAGACACGAGACATAGACTCTGGTAGTTTACAGACTAAATAGGTGTTGGGCTCCCCTCAGGTTTCCTAAATGGAAGTTTATGGAGAAAGAGTTTCCACAAAAGTAATCTTTGGCTCCAAGGGTCTGCACTGAAGAAGTTTAAAATATTTTCTCCAACCTCAGTCCTGAACCTCTAGGCCCCATTTGAGGTTAACACAGGTGAAGATATCAAAGTTAACAGTCAGGAGTTGGAAGTTACAACTAGAGTCAGAACAACATCTATTAAGGGGTCCTATAGAATCAAAAGTGGCAGAGAGTACAAAGAAAGTTCTCCATTGGGATTTGGGGATATTGAACTGGGATTCTAATTGTTCCTAGGGGGAAGAACTCTTAGCTAGATAATATCCTTGAATGTAGAAACTCCTTTATCTGCCCATTTCCTAGCTAAACAACCCTATGGGAGTGCCAATGGCTTGTCACCATGCTTCAGGTTCCACTGAATGGATTTAAGGCCACAAATATTCCCATCCTTTTCAATCAGACCCTTATTTCTGAGAAGATGTTTAACATACTTCCAAGCCTTCCAAATACTTTTGAAAACATTAGAATCCTGTACGGTTACACTGGCATCAATAGTGAGGATATCAGTGAAGCATAACTTCTGCCACCCTTTATGTTTGCTAAGGTGGGCCAAATACAAATTATTTCTCACCAACACTTTCCAAGGCTCTCCCCCATTATCTACTTTAGTGATCCACTTCATAGCCAGTGCAATACCTTGTATCCTGAGGTCTTTGAGGCCCAGTCCCTGCCAAGATCTATTGCTAGAGCACTATTCCCAAGACACCATGTGCATCCTTCTATTTCCCCTGCCACCTAACCAGAGAAAATATATGATAACCTTTTGGATAGAGTTAAACTGTTGCTGATCAAAGAGCCATATAGAAGAGAAGTAGATTGGGTAGGATGAAAAAATCTTCTGAAAAACTTGAAATCTCCCAGGAAAATAAAAGAGGTTGTTATCCCATTTGTGAAGCTTCCTGTAATCTTCTCTACAATCCAACCCCACATTTGATTGAGATTAGGAGAGACAACAAAGGGAATCCCTAAGTATATGACCACATGACTAGGTCCTCCCCACATAAAATCATATCTACCCCACCAATTAGGGGGGTCCTGATCCTAACCTAACATAATAGATTTGGGTAGAGAGACTTTATTGCCTACAGCCAGGTAGAATATGTTCAAATTTTCCATAAGGTTTCCCATATTAGACTCATCAAGGTGAAAGAGAATGGAGGTGTCATCAGAAAATTTGATTTTAAGACTTCCTTGTCATTAGGTAGGAGGATACCTCTCACACTAGGGGAGAGGAAATTTGTATCTAAGGAGCTAGTGGAGAGAGTATGTAGCAATGAAAAATAGGGAGGGGGAAAGGGGACACCCTTGCCTGATGGATCTAGAGAGACCAAAAAATTCTGATCCAACTCCATTAACTTCTACTACTTCCATGGCACCATATAGGAACACAGACACCATCTTGAAAAGGAAAGGAGGGAACCCTAAAGCTTCTAGCATCATGAGTATAAGCTTCCACTCTATATGGTCATAAGATTTCTCATAATCAATGAGGAGCATGCCACTATGCTGAATAGACACCTTAGCCCACTCTAGTGCCTCCCAGTAGGTTATAAGGTTCTCAAGGATGTATCTCCCCTTGAAAAACCCATTTTGGGTGTTATTGACAACCTTGGGAAGGAGGTTCTCTAACCTTATAGCCAAGGTTTTGGCTAGGATCTTGTAGATAACATTGAGCATGGTAATAGGCCTTCGGTTTTTAATCAGAAGTCTTGATCCATCCTTAGGTATAAGCTTAATTATCCCTGCATTCAAAACTAGACCATGAGTGCCTGCCCCGTTGGCTTCATTGAATGCTTTGATAAGTTCAGGACCAATCCAAACAATGTTGGCCTTGTAGAATTCTATTGGCAATCCATCTAGCCCTGGAGCCTTATCATTGGACATATTCCCAATGGAGTTCTAGATCTCTTCCAATGAAAGGTCTATGTTTAACATTGCTACATCTCCTTCCCCAAACTTCTTATGGATGATACCTCTGATCTTGCATCTAACAGAATCCATGGAGGGGATAGAGTCTTCAGGGGTGAATAGTTCTCTATAGAATTTGGAGAAATTATTAACAATCTCACTCTGTGAAGTAATGATAGTATCCCGATCTCTTATATAGGAAATATTGTCCCTAGCCTCTTTTTTCTTCAAATTATGAAAGAAGAATTTATATCCTTTATCTCCCAAATTAATCCAGTTGACCCTGGCTCTAATCCTTTCTCCTTTGGTTTTAGCCAATTGTAATCTCTTGAGAGAATCTCTACATAGTACTACCTTGTTGAGCATTTCTGGGTTAGAGGGGGATTCTTGAATCTAGGCATCAGCCTCTTGCAAGGATTCAACTATCTTGTTTTCTTTAAATCTAGAGTCTTTTTCCTTCTTTATACCAACTTCTTTGAGCATATTCTACCAGGAGACTATGGTTTGATTCCATCTAGAAATGTCAGAATATTGCTGAGCAACTTGTTCATTGTACCATGCTATAATTTTGATAGCTGCCAATATATCCTCATCTCCAATGAGTCATGTACTAAGAGAAAACCCTTTTTCCTTAGGTGCTTCAGATCCTTGATATTTAATTAGGTGAATAGTTGTAAAAATTGGGATGGTGATCAGAGAGTGTAAAGGGAAAGAATTTCACACAGTTATCCTCCGGAGGGGGGGGGGCAGCTAAAGTGAAGCTATTGAGGTAAAATCTATCCAATATGGAGTAAATCCTTCTATCCCCTCTCACCCTTGTTGGAATCGACAAAAAAAACAAATGACTCATCCTTCATAATGCTCTGGGGATCCTCTTTGTCTCTATCAATCTCTCCTTCCTCAAGTTCAAGATGCTTCCTATGTGCTGGGTCCACCTATGCTCTCCCCATAGGGAGGATAGAAAATTATACATTCCTCCCCACCCTAGGAACATAATTCCATTGATCAGGTGGAGGTGGAAGGGGCGGGGGGGCAGGGATAACAATAACTTAGAACGCATTGAGTCTATCTTTGTCATCTAAAATGCAGAGTGGGGGAGTCCCTCCTAAACTATCCTCTAGATCAGGATTTAAGGTATCATCNGGGGGGGAGGGGGCGGGGGGGCAGGGATAACAATAACTTAGAACGCATTGAGTCTATCTTTGTCATCTAAAATGCAGAGTGGGGGAGTCCCTCCTAAACTATCCTCTAGATCAGGATTTAAGGTATCATCTAGGGGGGTAGAGGGAAAAAAAAATTACAAGGATTATGTATCCTGTCAATGGGAAGAGCAAAGGGTGCACCCCGTTTGGAGGAAGACCATTGACATTGGGGAAGGATAGAGTATACCTTCCACTTGGGTTGAGAATTCCCCCTATTCTTCATAGCTCTATCCCTGATTTTATCTATGGCCAGTTGTTGAGCATTCTTTGTTTTATTTTTTGCCCTTTAGTCCAAAATCTAGGGCATCAATGCTGGGAAGATCTTCAAGGGGTCCAGGGATAACATATTCCATTTGGGGAAGCTTGGGGCTTGAATCAAAATGTCCTTTAAGTTTATCCAAGGCAGCGTTGAGAGTTTCAGAATCCTAATTCCAAGAAGGGGGGGGGGGGTGAGATAATGACTTGAGGGGGTGGAATAGGGGTAGTAACAAGATTAGTTATCATAATTTTCTTGGTAGGGTTTCCCTTCTGCATGTATTTAGGGTTAGGATCATATTTAGACCAAGCAGAGTCTCTCTTTTAACAATAGGGAAATCTTTCTTTTTGTGTCCCTCTTTTCTACAAATAAAACAACCATTTAAACCACCCATGAAGGTGACTGAGCAACAAATTGGAGAAGATTCAAGGTCAAATTTCAAGGTTTCTAGAAGATCAACACCGGGTTTGATAGACAAGAGGACTCTGATGTCTGTGTTAGGGATGAACACATTGGACTGGTCGATCCTAAGCACTTTGCCTAATGGCTCCAGGGCAAGAGGAAGGAGATTAAGAAGAAATGGTGGGAGGTTTCCGATGATCAGCCACCTCAGGCTAGAGAGAGCCAAGACTTAATCTTGGGAGGTGTTAAGTGACTAGGGAATGACCCTAAACTCATAGGGACCAAATCTCCAATTTTTTTTATTGAGTATGGTTCTTTGTGATTTAGGGTCAGAAAAACAAAATGAATAAGCCTTTTTGAAGCATACGACAGTAAGAAAAATGTAACCCCATTTTCTTCCTCCATGTCTTTTGAAACTAATCATTCAAAAAATTTATTGAAGGATTTTTGGAACTATCTAATGCAATAAAGAAAATAGCACATTTTCTAAGAATAGACTTCTCCTGATCAATAGCAACACCCATTTGAAGATTCAGTTTAACAACCAACTTGGGAGGGACAAAAACCTTACCTCCATCTCCTTCACCCATGGGAGGTTCTTGGGTTTCTTCCATGAGGAAAGTGGCTCCTCCAGGAAGTTTGCGTTCATTCTAGACGGCTTGTTTGAAGGACTTCACTTTGGGTTGGGAGAAATGTTTCTCTCTATCGCCACTCTATTGGATACTACCGTCTGAATCACCAAGTGTGGCCGAGGACTGAGTTCGTGGATCAACGATTATGCTACAAATACTTTGGGATGAATGTATATTGTCATCACTCGTGGGCGCATTAAAATTTGGATGCAAGTTGGCCTTTAATGCCCTAGGCAAAGTGGATTCCATTAATGATAGACTTTTGAGCCTCGTGGGAGAGCAGATCGTATGCTTAGGGTTAGATGACCAACGCGTCGAGTTGCAGAGCACTTTTCAAATTGCCTATGCTTTTCTCTTGTGATTTTATTTGACTTAAGTAAATAACTTAATAAATATATTTATTAAAGTATTTATTATACTCACTTAAATAAATATATTTACTAAGGTTCTTACATAGATTAAAATAAAGCAAAACTTTATCAATCTATTATAAAGATCTCAAATAAATATTACATAAGGCATATAAAGACTCCCTCAAGTGATGATATTAGGGCTATAAATCCTAAAATCTAACTTCATTTCAATTCATTTTTCTAGAACTTTCTTCTCTATCGGCAACCGAGGAAAATGAGGGTTTCACACTAATTTGAGGTTGCAGATTTCATGGATATATCATGTAGATTATTACCTTTGTAATAGGTACGCCATCTTCTGTAACTAGTCACGACTGTATATGTTGTTCTTTGCTTTGTTTACACCAAAATATAATGAATATGTTAAAAAATAACTTCTAAAAATTTGTTTCTTTGATTTTGAGCTCCCTGCTACAAGGAAACTATGAATTCATGTACTCTACCCTGGCTCGAATCAAGAGCTTTGATTGATTGGCACACTGGTCACAGTTACCTACCTTGATTTTAAACAAACATATTTTGTTCCCCTTTATGGCCACGATTTTTGTTTATGTAAAACTTGACATTTCCTATACATTGGCTGTGAGGGTTTTTGAAGATGCTTTATTATCTCACGGGGTTATCTACAATTCTCTAAACTTGCATTTCACTTATTGCTATCAATGTAAACTGATTAACAAAAAATTGGGTGTTTGTTTTCGCTACTGGGGGTTTTAAATGAAGTTGTTATTGAATTCTACAGTCCCTTGTATGGGCCACAATCTTTATTGTTGTACTTGTTTTCTGAATTTTTTGAATACTTTTTAAAACAAAGATTGTGATATCAGTTTCCTAATGTAATAAAACAAGGCTTTAAAACACATTGGTTTGAGGGTTTCTTCTCTATAGGCCGTGACTTTATTTCCTCTACCCATTGCATAGGCCATGGCTCTTTATCTTTCAAGACACTTCAGGTTTTATAATTTAATACATTTCTTTATATTCTGAAACCCTAGCTTGAATTTTGAAGTTGATTTATTGAGGTTTTAGGAAAAATATACTATTTCCTTAACCATGACCTTATGTATTCTATTAACTCATGAAGGATATTATTGTTGGAAATAATGGGAAGTGTGTACTGAGAGGGGAGGGGTGAATTAGTACCTCTAAAACTTTTATCTCTTTTAACCTTTATCCATTGTGTAATCAATTATATAACCAACCATCTGTTCTATACTATCTTTGTGTAAGATATATCAATTCATAAAATTTACCAAACATGTACATATTCATAGAAACATTCATGAAATTAATTGACACATAACACAAGATATGGTAATGCAGAAAACCCCTGTTAGAAGGTAAAAACTGCGGTGGGGATGTCACCCACAAAACTTCACTATCTGCAGATTGGAAGGGGCTGATTAAGGCTTACAATTTGATCACTTCTGATGATCTACCCTATTAGGAGTATTATGTGGAGACTGGTTAAGGTATACTCTATTAAGAGCTTTAGCAACACTATTTAGTGTGCACTCGGTTAAGATATTTACAACAGGATTGTTAAATCCACCTTTCTTGAAAGGATTTATCCTATTTGCTACACTTGTTAAAATGTAGACAAAAATACTCATTGACCTGAGAGTGTGCAATCTACAATTGCTTATTACAGATCCATTCAAGATTATATGTATAAATGTATCACATAATGTGATTGATTAATACCTCTATTGCTTGGTAGCCTCTGTTCTTGGTTCTTGATAACCAAATTCATCTTTTGCTGTTCTGCTTCTTTAAACTCTCAGTCTGATCCATATATGTGATCGTTGGCTACAATCATCCTCTCATCCTTTTCAAATGAATGATTACAACATCTATTTATAACATAGATTGACCTAACTTAGTTGAACACGTATTACAACTTAACTCTATGATTAAAGGTTTACAACTTGACCTTGATCTCCTAGTTTTCATGTTTTTAATTAGTTAGACTAATTAAAATAATTACAATAATGTTTCTTGTTCTTTAAGAAATGGATTTACAAAAATAAAATCTCTAAATATAGAATATAGCTATTTTATTTGATTTGGAAGTCAGATCCACTTTTCCCAGGATATAATTGACTTTCGATGTCTGATGCTCAGTTTTCTCTGAAATTAGTTTGACTATCTTTTGGTGTTCCTTGGTTGAACTATCTGCCGGGTTACCCTTCTTGCATGTTCTCTTGGTTTGTAATGTATTATTCTCATCAGGTTCCACTATCGGTTTACTCCTGTCAGGTTCCAGTTTATCATGTTTGGGTTGCACTGTCGGTGTACACTGCAAAACTTGTGTCGTCAGGTTTCCCTTCACTTACAAATTTTGATCTGAACTGAAAACCTAAATTTTGGTGTAGTGTAACCGAGGGTTTATATCAACTATTTTATGTTTGTATACTAATGGAAAAACTTATGTCATCAATTATTTCCCATTTTGTGTATCACATATTATAACTCAAAAACCCCTAAGCATTTTGCTAGATTTGTGGCTTTTCATGGCTATGTATTCTAGATCTGGATTCTCTTTAAAAGAAAGAATGTTAGAGTTAAGAAACTATGTATTGATCTTAGTACTTGATGTCAATGGTAACATTTAAATATGCCTCCACTCTATTGTCTCAGTTTGCATTGTCACCTTGGATGTGACTATTTCACTATACATTTTAGCTACACTATTCACCAATATTATTGTATTTCACAACTTCAATTTATTCCTCATGAAAAATATACCTTCATTAGTACCTTCTTTATCTAATATGGAACAATAATTCACTTATGTTTTGTTAATATATCCCTTCACTCTACTTTGTCCATGACTCTCCTTTAATCAATGCTGATATTTCTTGATTGTATCTTGCACTGTGTTTCAGACTATTGCCTCTTTTGCATTAGGTGGATCAATATTGTCCCCAATGGATTCTTACACATGATAGCCATGACATGGATCATAGCCTATGATATTAAATGTGCACCATCACCATAAAAAAGTACATACTTGATACATGGAGTCCCTTGAGATCATGATCATGTCTTGTGGCTTTTAATGAAAATGTATTCATATGTTCTATGGCCATCATTATCCTGAATCATTACTTCTTTAACAATGATGCTTTCCAATGTTTACCATCATGACTATTTTATTATTCATTAATTTCTCCTTCCATCAATATTCTTCATTGTTCTGATTAATAAAAACAGGTTTTACAAGGACCCGAAACCTTTACAAAAAAACCAGAGAGTTCAGCAGGTTTTACAAGGACCTGCAACCTAAATTAAAAGATACACAGTTTGAAAAGCATAAACATCTTTGCCAAGGCAACAGTACAGAAAAGGATAGCAGCACAACATATCGAACATATAAAAAGTCCCAAAGTAAAAGCAGGAAACAACAGGGACAACAAAAAGGGAACAAACAGGAAAAGCAGCGAAAAGAAAACAGTTACATTTCTTTAACCATCTCTTCAGCTTCCAGGACCATAAGTTGCATGTTGCTAACATAATTTTTCAATTCCTCTGTTTCTTTTTCATCCTTTGGGCTCTTTTTCCTCGCACTAGCTCTAGTTCTCGATCCCGGTCCCATCTTCTCCACAAAACTACTTTCTTTTTCCTTATTAGTCACTTCCAG